>OOFC01006085.1:1721-13142 GCA_900323345.1 Pseudochromis fuscus
CACACACGCGCACACACACACACACACACACACACACACACACACACACACACTCCTCCCTCTCTGTTTGCCCCGTCACACTCTTCTCTAGGCATTCCTGGGCAGTTCTCCAAACTGTGAGTATATCGGAGGGAGGGCTTTGTTAGGCAGAAAATCAGAGATACAGTACACACACTCGTCCCCATGCACAAACACACACACACACACACACACACACACACTAAATCAGCAATCCAAAATGTCCAGAGTCCAGAAATGCGATGCAATAATTATAGGGACTGAATACAGCGATTACGCACTCATTCTATCATCCGCTTACTCTTTCTTTCTGTCATCTCTCTTTCAGTGTGGCTGTCTTTCCTTCTGCCTCTTTCTGTCCAAATGCTTTCTGCTGTTGACGAGACACTGCAGGTGCGCTGGAAAGAGCCACAACCATGAAATCTCTCTGGACAGAGGGAACACACACACACACACACACACACGCTCACACACACATGCAAACACACTCAGAAGCATTCCAACCCTCCCAGGCAGTGAGCAGAATCGAGGAGAATCAGACGACAGAAAAAGGAGGCCAGTGGAGAGACGGTGAAACAAAAAGCAGAAGGCTCCTCTTTCATTCTGCCTCTCCAGCCGTTCACATTTCAAATTCTCTCTGTTGTTTCTCCTCCGCTCGCCTCTTGTCTCTCCTCCCTGGTTTCCGATCCTCTCAGACGGATCGCAGCTGTCAAACTTTTGACGTCTTCATCTACCTCGGTCATGACCCTGCACTCTGCAGCTAAACTCTCTGTATGTGTGTGTGTGTGTGTGTGTGGCTGTCAGTCAGAGTTTTTGACGTCTTCATCGAAGCTCAGTCATGACCTCGGTCTTAACCAGGGGTTTAGAAAAGAGGGGGAGTTCCCTCTCTCTTGTGTTTCTCTGCTCGGCCCCTTTGCACCCAGCGACGGACCCCCAGCGGGGGAGGGGCAGCTCTGTATTGATGCCTTCTGCTGTCAGTGGCCTTCTTTCAACCCCCCCTCTCTCCCCATTCAACATCTAATCCCTTCTTCCTCTCCACAGCTCCTCTCCTCTCATCCTCTCCATCCTCATTACTCTGTGTCAACACTCAAAATGAACTTTTCACATTTTACTGTGTTAAGTCTTGTTTTCAGTTCAACAGGAGTTTTTAGGGATGTTAAAATGTAAAGTCTTGCTGCAGATAACAATATAAATATCAATCTATCCAACCAGGAGACATGTATATAACTGTGAAACATTTCCAGCAGACAAAGCATGCAAAAACATTTTGCACAACCCACAAGGCTGAACTGCTGAACTTTGATGATAATATCTTTTGTTATGCCTTTTTTTTCCCCTGGTGTATCTAGGATTAAATTACAGAGAGAGCTTGACATTTTGTGAAATATGCTAATTCGCTTTGTAAATGGGAAGACTGTTACCACTCATGTCTGTCTCTTAAAAATCAGGCTCGAGCCAGAAGAGGGTTATTTTAGCTTACACGACTCAAAAGTAACAGGTTCCCTCTACCAACACTTTCAAATCACATTACTTCTCATTTGTTCATTTGTTTGACCTGTGCAGAAAACACAAAGTGTGCAAACAACAAGTAGTGGTTACATGGGGGATATGTGGATTATTTCTTGGCCGGGATCATTGAATTTCTTGCTCTTCTTACCAAACACTCTGCAAGTGAATAAATTATTTCCCAAAACTTTTCCGAATTATTTTCCTCAGCTCCTTTTGCTCACACTCTGTGTCTCCATCCAGTGTGTTTCTCTGACTGAGTGAAGACACAAACCTATTTGACCTCAGCGACGTGAGGAGAGACAGATCCTCTGAATCTCCTCTCGAATCCATCTCTTTCCTCGCCCTCCCCCCTCCTTTCTACAAACTCTGAACTTCAAATGGGGAGTAGGTGTCTATCTAACACAGCAGGGTCAGAGTTTTTTTTTTTTTTTTGCTGAGCAGCTTTCGGTATTCATCCAAACTGTGATGGATTTCCACCGAGGCAGCTGCACCCGGCCAACAACCTGACAGGCAGCGAGAGCAGGGAGACGGCTGAAGAGAGCAGCAGATAGATAGATGGCACTTCACATCTGCTGGAGGTTCAGCAGAGTCAAGGGTCTCTCCTAAATCTAGTTGAGGAGGAACATCTTTCAGGCCTCAGGGACCACCCCACAAACCTCCTCCTCTTTTCAGCAGGAACAAATGGGGCAAGTCGGGTAAAGGTTTTGGAGAACATTTGTCACACTGAGAGTTTTGGCCACCGTTCCTCTTATTGCATAGAAAAAAAGTCGAGTTTTTTTCTGTCTTTATCACCAACTGGTACCAACTGCCTCGCTCGCTTTATGTCCATCTCGCTCTCACTGTCTCCTCTTTTCTCTTTGAATTATGGGTCTGTTTGTTATACAATTAGCCTGCTGGGATAGGCTTCATAAATAAAACCGAGGGCACAGATCAGTGAGTCGATCTCCCCTGTCTCTCTTTTGGTCTCTGTCCATCTGTGTGTGTGTGTTTGCGCGAATATGGTGTGTGTGTGTGTGTGTTGCGACTGAATAGAGGGGGGGAGTCGAGCCACATTGTAAAAGTGTCTCCGCCAAATCTGTTGTCCCCCTGTTCGCCCCATTTTGTCGCACTGATGCACGCATTTAGTAGTCTTCACGATCACGGTCACTTTCGAACTGTACACGTCATCCTCGCCACATGTATGTTGGTGAGAGGTGTGAACAGCTTGCATATTTGTTACCGTAAAGTTCAGACCAAATTTGTAAGTGATAGAAAGACATTTTTGTCCAGATGGCTGTGGTTATGTCAGCACACCTCACACTGAGACCTGAGACTTTCTCCTGCTACTCGGTGCAGGAGTGGAGAAAACTGTTGACTGTTTATAGCTCACAAAAGATCAACCAAAACCCTTCTTTGGATCCAGGATGTCTGACGTGACCTGTAAACATAAACCCTGTATATGGGTTGAACATCTCCCACCACGCTGGTCTTAGCAGGGGACTATTAGGGCAGCAGTGGTTTGGGACCTGGGAGGGTTGCAGGTTCAAATCCCAGCCTGGATGAAGCATGGGGTGTGACACTACAGAAGGTGCCCTTGAGCAAGGCACCAACCCCCCCAACTGCTCCGGGTGTGCTGTAGAATGGCTTGTTACAGGTCCCCAAATGGATGATTCTTCAACTATAGTCAAAGATAGTCATGGTATTTTTCAGAAAACCTAACACCTATTTTTAGAAATATTTTGATTTGTTCTACTTCATCACACTGTGTAGAAACATTAACTCACAGTGGTTGTAATGAAATTACATAAATATTATATATTTAAATAAATAAATAACAAATAAAGTGATGGAAATGACAATGTTTAACATTTCTTTGAAAATCTCATGACATATTAGCATGCTAATCTCTGTTTTAGAGTTAGCATAAAATATATTCTAAATACACAATATAAAATGGTATTTTTCTCATTATTTGTACATTCAAAGGAAATATGAGGTGTTTGGAAATGACGACCAATAAACCTACTCTTGGTTTTGCAAAACTTTACCTTGTTTTCTTTCTTGTTTCCTTTCTAGCATGGAGCTAATGCTGCTATCCTGCTATCAGCTCCTGTCACATGACAACTGATGTGGTTACAAGTCGAAAAAAAGTTAAAAGTTACATTTTGTGGTGGGTGCTGGAAATGACAGTGGTCCCTGGGGAAAGGTGCTCTTTTTATGAAAAATAAATAAAATACTAATGTATATTTCAAGCACATGATATTTTTCATTTGTCAATAAAGTTACTGTTGAATCAAATTTAATTTCAGTGTTATGAGGAACTGAGAGTCCAAAACCTGGCCAAGGGACAAAGGACAAGTAGGAAAAACACTCAATATAAAACCATATTTTATATATTAAAAATAGTAATTTATCTATCATAATTTTTTTGTAAGTTCGTCTTTGTGTCTAGTAAGTGCAGCATGAATAATAAATGTTTTTCTTATTTCTGTCTGGGACACAAATTCTGAGATAGTTGGAGAATCACCCATACATGTATGCTTGTATATGTGTGGGATTAGGGGGTCCGAATGTCATTGTTTGCTGTACTGTGCCGCAGGTATAATGATAAAAATAAAGCCTCTTCTTCTAATATGATCTTTAGTGTAACTTAATCAAACAGCAAACAACTCAGCTGACTTTCAGAGTGAGTGTTCCCATCAGTAGGAGGATGAAGAACATTAGCTGGCTAGCTTTAAAATAGTTGGTGAAAGGATTTTATAATCTTTAGAAAGAGATAATCTAGCTGCCCCCACCTTAGTTTTTCTTTCTATTCCATGTCTCAGTTTCTGCCATCAAAAATCCTAATTATATCCACCAAGGAGGCTTTTGTTGGTTTGTTTGTTTGTTACCAGCATCATAGAAAAATGTATGAACAGACCATGATAAATGAAACTGAAATCAAACACTACCCAAGTAACCAATGTTTACATTTTGGGCAAGCTCAAAGGATGGGATCGCATCTGAAAACAATCCCCCCAAAAAATCTCACCACGCAATCTTACCACAAGAGGGCAACAGCGTTCAGTCTGTAGCATCAGCTGGATTATAGATCATTTCTAGGTGAATTTGTTAAACTGTTATAAAGTGACGAATGACGATGAAAGTATGATCCTACCATTGCTGTGAAATCCTTCGCCAGACCACATTAGCATTCTGATGCAACTCACAATCATAACAAACATCAGCACTGCTTCATTTGGTGAGGTGTTACAGAACATACTGCGAGGCTTCACTTGTGAATGTCCCTTTAACACAGAATTTCTAAGCATATTTCTAGACAGTAATTAAAATAGTCTACAGAATAATCAAGTAGGTGTCGGCTAGTACACAAACCAAATCTGAATGTTTTCCAGCAGTTGTGAGTAACCTGTTAGGTTGAGCACATGACTGTTATTCAGAGACATGGGATTAGAGGGAAGCTTATTTCAGGAGTCCACACTGAGTCAGGCCTTCACAAAAACAATCAACAAACAGCTGTGAAGTTACTCTGTTGGACGTACCTTTACACGCGCCGCCCTTCTCTTCATATCCTGGGTTGCACAGACATCCGCCAATAGGAACCAACCACTCTCCGTCAGCGCCACAGTACATTTTAGGTTCCTCTCTTTCTTCTGATTGGTTGACGCACGAGCCTCTGACCTCCACTAAGGAAGAAGTGTCGGCCCCGGTAACGGTGTCGGGAAAAGTTGCCAGGTTACGAATGGTGAGGGGACAGGTTTTGTAGAAAACTCTGACAGAAACCAAAGCGATGCAGGCGCCAACATCCTGAAAGGCCAAGTAGAAGCCCTTCCGGGTCGTGACCTTTACATCTCGCACCTCTGTGTTCAGCTTCATGATGCGGTCGCCAACATCCACCTGGATGGGAAGAGATTGGATTCACAAGATGTACAGTAAACTGCTTGTTGAGTTGCTTTTGAACCACAGCCGATCTTCACAATGTCAGAATTTGGCTCTGATTCAAAAAAACTTTATTGATCGCAAAGGTAAAACAAGCTTTAAGGCCTGCAATACTTAAATCAGAGGCAATTTTAGTAAGGACTGGGCAAAAGCACCCTGCCAACGTTCCTGGGACAGCAAAATAGACGCTCAAGATAAAAGTGCTTGTAAAACAAATAAAAAATTACAGCTAAGTGCCAGGGGGGGTTATTTTCCAGATAGGAGCAAATTAAAGTGAGTGGAAGAGGGAGGATGAAGAACTGAAAGCCTGACTCGATTGTTACCTGGGTGAAGCTCTCGTCTGCTGCCACGGTGTCCACCTTAATGAAGCTGCTCTCTTTGATGTAGCTCTCTCTGTCTTCGTTTGACTCATGGTAGTACAGATTGAAAGTCTCCTGCAAGACAAAAGGGGAATTAAAAAAAAAGAAAGAAAGCAACTGAGGCAGCTATTTATCATCATCAGCGCTCATCTTTTCTCTTAATATGATAATGAGTCAAAGTGGGTTTGTGCTTGATTAACCAGCAGCTGTAATACATAATAAAGGGTAGCCATTAGCAACAGCCTGTCCGTTAACTGATTAACATATTAACAAAGTCAAACCTCGATCAGAAATCTTTGTTTTCCTCTTGTTTCATTAAAACTTTCTGATGCTTTCAGATCACACCGGGATCAGTGTGCTCTGCCAGGACCTCCCAGTGATGTTTTTATGTACCTTGCAGGTGCCCGTGACCCCCGGCAGGCTGTTGCAGTCTCTCAGGGTGAACTTGACTTCGACGTAGACCCGCTGAGCGCCGGACCGAGGGATCCAATCCGTCCTCAGCCAGTTGTTTTGATTGGGCTCTAGGACGTTACACACCTGGTATGTCCTGATGGGGATGTTCTTCTCATCCATAATGCTCACCTCTTCCCACTTCAAAGACACACGTTTGGATTACGACATGAATGAGGGTAACATGCCAACAATATGAAACTCAAAGGAGGATCTTGAACAAAACTCCAGAAGCTCTGATACTTAAAATTTCAATTTAAAGTCCATAAATGTCTCAAAGCACTTGAATGCACCAACAAAGAAGTGGTGGTTTTCAAAACAGTCCCTACTGGCAGCTGCAGGTCATTATATAATTATGACACAAAGAAAAGCATCTACACCACTGCTGCGCCCGAGAGTTGATTGTCACACTGAAGCGAAACTGACTGCATGACATAAAGTTTAGCTCTTCAGCCCTCACACACACAAAAATGCTCATTTACACCACTGATGACTCTCTGTCCACTTGAGGAAGTTTTTGTCCTCACAAATACACAAAAAAAACAACAACACATCAAATACGTTTCAAATGCTGGTGGGCATCCTCTAATTCACTGCTGTCATTTGAAGCCTCACAGGCTAACATTCAGTCTTGCATCAATATTCTGCAGTGGACAGTGGTTCAGATTTGTTGTGACTCCAAGGTTTTTTGCCGGCACATTTCCATACAAGTGAAGCAGGCTCAACCTTCACTGCACCATCCATCTCAATAGAACCGATTATTTGCCTTGTACTGTGACCCTTCAAATGACCGCTGAGCCTCCCAACTCCAAATTGGCTTTTTATTGCCACTGAATAATAATCTGCTCTCTCCCTGCGAGTGAGAGCTGTATACACACTAAATGCACCGTGTCCAAAGAGAGGAACAGAGAGGGAGGGTGGAAGAATGGCAGATTGTGTGGCAGAGTGGGTGTCTGTGGGAGAGTGTTTGTGTCTTGAGTTTGATCGATATGTCATTAGAGTCAATCTTAATTTCCAATTTAGGCGTATTACAGATATATTGATAAATGAATGTTGACGTATGTGTTGGGAGATTACCAAAAAACACTGCAGTGCAGTAGATGTTCACGGGCATTAGGAACATTTTTATAAACAATTCATTATTTTTATTCTAACAATATTTTTATTTTCATCGGTGTATTATTGAAATTGTACTTAAGTTTCACCTTTTAACACTGGTCAGTACATATTATTTTTCTTAAACACCACACTCAATATTGGCCTCAAAAACCCAGCATCGCTCTGGTGTAACCAGGCCCTTCTTTGTGTACAGTAAGAGCGAGTACACACAAACAACAGCATGTGCGCATGCCCACCTCTTTGTGCACTGAGAGTGTTTGTGCGTTGTTGTAGTGTGGGGTAAGTATGTACTGAGGAAGACAGCTGTATAAAAGCTGACAATGTGTATGATGCCTCCTTGTCTAGTCTCCTTTGGAGTTTTTGTCAGCAGACAGAAATCACAGCTGTCAGAGGAAAAAACAACAACAAAAAAAAAAGCTTTGCACTTGCCCCTACTATAAAGAAGTGGTGTTTTGTATGTGTGTGTGTAGCCATGGGATGTGAAGGTGGTGGAGGGGGGTGCCTGTAATCAAAAGCTCAGTGCGTGCAGACCAGGACCCCGTCAATCAAGCAGCATGTGAGAGAATGAGAGCATGGCGACTGAAGAAATAAGAATCAAGTTCACCAATAACTCTTAAACCAACAAAGAGAGACACTGAGCGACACAGAGAGAGAGAGAGAGAGAGAGAGAGGGGACATATACATGGCAGATCACAATGTCCCAACAACAAAAAGTACAAAAATGATGACACGATGTGATATAAAACAGATATATCTCCAGGATTCATTCTGGCAACTGCATGGTAGTAAAAATCCCTAAAAAATGACACCCACCACCAAGCTGGTTTATGCCTTTACTTGTGCCAAACGCAATGCCAGCAATCTCATATTAGCACTTAGGCTTGGTGAACAACAGCACATTTCAAAATCTGTGGGATGATTATTTACAGTTTCCAGACCAAGTGTGTTCAAGTGTGTGTGTGTGCAGTGAGTGTGTTTTCCAAAGAAGAGAGAACAGGTTGTAAACAGTGTATCTGTAAGAAGAAAAAAAAAAGCAGCAAAGAAAAAGGCAGCTCCCACTCACCCCTCCCTCTGAAGGACTGGCTGCCCATTTCAGCTCTCCTGGCACTGTCCTGGTATCCAGCAGGGTCACTAAAATTGCACATACACACACACACATGCAGGTGGTTTAAGGGCAAACAGCCTACAGTGATTTAAAAGTTCTCAAGGAGTCAAAATGAAGTTGGTAGACTTCATCCCATCATCTTTAATAAGTGAGTGTTCAGCTTACAGCACAGTCCTCACTTGATCAGCTATAGGTATAAATGTCCTCACTATTAATATTGATTTAAATGGCTCATTTATGAATACACCAATCACCTGTAAGTGTGTGTTTTTACTGGGTTTAACTGTTTTTAAATAAAACTCTGTGGTGTTATTAAACTGTACAGTGGGCGCTACAGTGACTGTGTGAAGCTCATACATCCAAAAAAACAAAGATTTTTTGTGACAGCACTGGAAAGAGAAAGCACACAGCTCAATCCCCTCAGGGCACAACTCCGACAAAACCCAAGACAAACATCAACAATAGTAAAAAAAAAAATAATTAAAAATCTTAAAATCCAACTTTTAGTCTTTTTAATGCAATGAGCGTCCTGCTCCCGAGCATCCTAGGACGCGCCTGGAGCGCACGCAGTCTCTCCCAGCGTGCAGCAGCGGAAAGCCCGACTGTGTCTCTCTGTCATACACACACACATACACACACACACACGCGGGGAGACAGGGACGATTACTTACCTTCGTTGTTTGGATAAATCCTCGTCCTCGTACTTGAAACTAGTGTTATTATCCAGACGGACGCGGAAAACGTTCTCCATAAAGTCGCAGCCATGTGTGCCGTGTGGAAGCGTGTGCGTCCCCCGTTGGCTGTGCGCGCTGGCTGAAGCGGCTTCATCCCGGTGGGAAAAGTGTGTGTGAATGAACCCAAGTGTGAAAGCGAGTTGGATGCAGCAGCGGATACTGGGGCGGTCTCTTCCACTCAGATGCTTCCCTCAATGGTAAATGACATGAGCCAAATGACTTACAATACTGTAGAGCATGTTAGCGTCAGTGCATTACCTCTGGAGGGATTTTATTTTTGTGGATTTGTCTGAAAAGGGCTCCACTGACACCAGGTTTGGAAATGGTTGATATAATTTAGTAAAATAAATGAAGGAACAGTGGAGGAAAGCTGTGGCACACTTTACTACACATAACACACTTAAAATTGCGTAAATTAAAAATAATTTAGTTCTTTTTGTGCACAGACCCAGGTATTACTCCAGCTTGAAACTTCTGATCTGAGGTAAATAACAGAGGATGCAATGAACTAATTCTTCAGTCCTGGATGTTTTCTGCCAAAGTGCCATTTAGCAGCACCATTCATGGAGGTCATAAACGTCACAACATCACTCTTTTTTTTAATTACGCAGCCTGTCACATGCATTTCAAAAACATGAATGTGTCACAATGCTCGGGTACAAGGCTGAACTGGCTGAATTGGGTTGACATTGCTTGAAGCTCTTTGTCCTGAGCATCGTTCACGCTGAAGAGTGTGACTGCAGCGCCACCTGTTGATGACTGTTGGAGGAAGGAATATTTCACAGTAGGATGTTGGGTACTTTAAGGCTAATAACATGAGGATGAGGAGCTTCAATCATTCCCCCACCATCTGCCAACCTACACTGTAATAACTTGTACATCTCATGACAAAGAAGTAGGAGATGATTTGTTCTTTAATAATAATAAAAAAAAGACAGTCCTGAACAAAAATGGCCTTGTGTGGACGGGTGATGGATCAAACAAAGAGCGGGCTCATGACCTTTCCTCCTACACTCTCCCTCTCTCAGAGACCACACTAAAGCATCACATGAGATGGAGGCACAGCTTGAAGAAGTAAATGGTTTCATTTGAACTGATCCTCTGTGGGTTTTCTCCAATCTGTTGCCTAGTTTAACAACAAAGGGTGAAACAGAGACATGCTCCACTTTATTTGGTTCTTGTTCAACACGTGCAAAGATAACTTCTGGTAACCTCTGATAAAATACTCATAAAAGTGTTTTGCTAGTTTTGGGGAGAGTCCCATGCGTGAGTCCACATCTGAGAGTGTGTGCACTTGCAAGGATGTGTTTGTGCGAGTCTCCATCTCAGCCGGTCTCCATCTTGCTTTTGTGTCTTCACAGTTGCTACGCCGAAACCATCTCAATCCCCTGTAAGGCATCATAATAGACCCAGGAAGAGCATCTGGCATTTCGAGAAGCCAAAAAACGATTTCCCCCGCTTCGACCTGCCACTCTTCCCCCATCCACCATAATACGGTTTTCACGTTTCATTCTCCCCCAACGGCACGATAGACTGCGCAATCACAAAGACCCAATTAGCCAAGAGGGGGATCACGATTTCGCTCGGGGACCGACGGTCCAATCGAATCGTGCGGCGTATGGCGAGGGCCTATGGGGCAACGGCGCAGGTGGGTGGGACATGGCTGTGGGGCGGAGGTGACAGAGTGACATGGATGGAGAACACGCCGTTGTTTCTGGTCATTTGTGTCACCCAAGTTTTGATTGATGATAGTCGGGATGTTTTTCCCACTCTCCCCTGAGATCCACAGCTCTCTGGAGGGGGTTTCAACAATGATCGCTTTGCCTCGAACCCCTACTTTAAGTTTGGCCCCTAGCCCCACGCCACACAAACACAAATCTACACAGACTTTTTTTGTTCCACCCGGGGCCCCAGATGGTTGCTGCCCACACATCTGTATTGTAAGGCACTAAATATAGGCCCTGTGTGTGTGTGAGTGTGTGTGTGAGTGTGTGTGTTTGTTGGTGCACATATGAACCGGCATTCATATACATACAGAATCTCCAAGTCTCTAATAGCGATGAAGAGAACAGAAAGGACAGGAAGAAATAAAGTGAAGTACATATGAAGTAGCCAAATGTAAATTTGTGCATGTGCGTGAGAGTGTAAAGAGAAAAGCCCGAGGGACGGTAGGTGTGTGGGCGGCTGAGAGAGATGAACAAAAGAAGCA
>OOFC01006088.1:2086-27085 GCA_900323345.1 Pseudochromis fuscus
ACGCTGTGTTGGAGAGTGTGTGTGTGCCTTTATAAGTACGTTGTATGTCAGGCTTTGGTGATAATTGCAAGTGGGCTGTGTGTGTGTGTGTGTGTGTGTGTGTGTGTGTGTGTGTGTTATGGTGAAAATACGAAGAAACTTTTCATACCAGGATGGTTGCTGTGCCAACGCTCCATTTTTTATTTTTATAGGTCAAAGGGATTTTGTAATACCCCAAACAGCCACTAGATGCTGCCTCCTAAAAACTCCCAATTTACTTCAATTCAAAAATCCTCATTGTAAACCATGAAACACTCACATTGAACAGGTGGTTCATCTGAAAATCATTTCATCATCAAGTAGATATTAGGCTTCAAAAAGAGGCAGATTTAGGGGCGTGGCTTGATTGACAGGTCTGGTCTCCAATGTCCACTCTCATCCACATTGGATGGTGTCCTCAAGGGTCAGACCCGCCTCCTCACCCCTCCACTGATACCCATATATGGTCACTTCTGCCTCCAAACAACCAACATGGTGATATTCAAATACCAAACTCCTGGCTTCCACAAACCAACGGGCCATGTGAATGTACAAAGGATAATTTGGGCTTCATTTGAAGTTTGTATAAAAACTGTTTGAAATTGTGAGACATCGAGGATAAATCTAAAAATAAATCTGAATTAATCAAATACACACTCCCTCCACCCAGCTGGTGGCTTTAAAGGCTCTCCACATGTCCTGTCACTCTGTGCTGTCACTTACAAAAAACATAAAGGCTATAAAAAATTTTTTTTAAAAAACGACATCACTGTTATTCTTTGGAAAGCATCACAACTGTGTGTGATCATGAAGACAAAGCCACATCTGAAACGCTGAATAACCCAGAAACACAGACGGAGATAAGAATAAATTAAAGTACAGAAGCGCAGGTTAAAAAGACGAAGATACCTGGTGTTTATTTTAGGTAAACTTTTCTTCAGTCCTCTGGAAGTGTAGCAGACAACATGTGTGTGTCTGTGTATGTTTGTGTGTGTAATCTATTCAGGATATGGAGATTACCATTAAATCGTCCGGCAGGGATTACACTCCCTTTCACCGAGCTGATTTACAGGCCACACTTATAAATGGGGGTTAACAGCTTGTTATAAGACCCTCGATTGTGTGTGTGTGTGTGTGTGTGTGTGTGTGTGTGTCCCTCGTGTCGAGCTAATCTTCATTGCTCAGAGCGATGAGAGGGCCAAAGAAAAGCAGCCGGCGTGGTGAACAACACTGAGACAAAGACGTGACGAGAGATGGGAGGAGAGGAGAAAGAAGGCAGAACAAAAGAAAACACACACACACACACACACACACACACACTCAGAGAAAATGATGGAGTCAGATCCACTCAACCAGCAATAACAGCGTAGAAGACGACGATCGTCACCTTTCTTCTATGCGAGGTCAAACCAACAGCGCTGTTATGAGTGTGATGTTCACCGTCTGTATCCAAACATATAACATCTTAACTGAGACCTCACGCTACACAGAGTATCTCCTTGATGTTGTAAATAAACTGTTTCAAACCGACTCTCCACAGCATGTAGCAGCAATAAAGGAGTCTGCAGATCAGGATGATGTGAAAGTGAAAAGAGCCGTTTCAAGCCTTTGATCCTAATAGAGTCGGTTATCAGTCACATGTGAAGAAAAAAAAAGAAAACACAAATTCAAAGGCAGGTAAGTAACTTGTAACAATTTGATTCCACCTTCAGATTTCAGTTACAGTGTTGCTCTCTAACCACACTGTAATGTGATGTCACTCTGTGGCGTTTTGGAGCCAGACGTGACCATATTTGGACATGAAGGGAGGAGTCAGGAGGCAGGTCTGACCTTTGAACCTTGAGGATGCTACCCAATGTGTATGAGACAAGAGTTGACTTCAGCTAATGCTATCAGAAAGATTAATTTTTTAATTGAAGTCAGTTCGGCCTCATTTATGACACTGGTTGTAAAATCTTTAAGTATTAGATCTTGTTGGGTTCTTGTTTGACTCTGTCCTCTTACGGTTTTGGTTGTTTGGAGCCAGATGCGAGCATATTTGGATATGAAGGGAGGAGTCAGCAGGCGGGTCTGACACTTGAACCTGAGGATGCTGCTCAATGTGGATGAGACTGGTAACCGCACCTCTAAACCTTCCTCTTTTTGAAGCCAAATATCTAATTAATTATGATTGTTTTTCCAGAATCACCACCAGATTTGCTAATAAGAAGAGTTGACTGGGAAAAATGTCAGTATTTCAGCACCTAGAGGCCATTGGGGGTATTGCACTTTCACATTGACCTCATTCTTGAGACCTGGTTGCTTCATCTATTTCTCTGTAGACTCTAACTCACATTGTATTTCCAAACAAGCTGCCGAAACAAATATTGTCCTGTGTTACCATTAAGTGTTGATCACCAGGAGCTAATCATCAGCAAGGACTGCTTCATATATATTTTTAGGAGGCATGCTTGGCCTCTGCACCAAACTCTACTGAAGTGCAGGTGAATTTGATAAAGTAAATAAGTTTGTCCTGTTGTGCTGAGTTGATCCTAAACAGATCCTTCATGCTGCTGTTTCTTATTTGCATTTGAGAGAGTGGGAGGGTTCTTGATGTCATTACAGAACCTCGGCTCCGGCCAACAAACCACCAAAATCCCCTTTTTTCTGAGCCACGCGGAGGAAACACAAACTGTTTCTTTCTGTCCCTTTTCCTGCACTTAAAAAAAAACAGCAGAGGTAACAGAGAGAGTGTGCGGAGGATCTGCTGATGTGTATCAGAGGCAGAGAGTCAACAACGCTGTTGACCCGCCGATGATGCTGTTTGGTGAACTGTTTACAGATCAAAGAGAAGCAGAGTGAGAAGCTTTAAATCAACACTTGAACCAAGGAGGAAAGTCTTGGATTAGCACTCAGCTGGAAATCTGAGCGAGTGAATTTTCAATACAGAGATGCATCTTATCTTAAACCACTCTGCTGATTTTACTGCAGTTTGAAATAAAAAAAAAACACAGAGTCACACCCCAAGAACAAAAAACCTAGAAGTTTAAAACATTCCCTCGTTCAGTTCCTGCATCGTTTCATCCAAAAACTCCTATTTTGTCATTTCCACACTGCAAAGCACATCTGTGTGCACATCTGTGTCCTGACTCAGGCCCGAGCTTCATTACACAACATCACCTGGCAGACACATGCTGCTGCTGGATGCTCGATAACACAAACACACACACACTGATTAAAAAACTTTACAGCGACGTTGTTGCCAGTGAATGACAAAATGACTCGACTATAATCAGCCACATTCAGCCAAACAGCACTTTAACAGGCTGATACCAACACGTTTCACATCTCAGTTTGAAGCGTCTCTAAGTTTTCCTCTTTTTTTTTTCCGAAATTAGATGTGAGATATTATAAATAAAGATCACAAGTGACCTATTTATGTGCTCACAACGACCACCTATTTTACCTTTAAATAGAACAGCAGCAACAACATGCTTGTGAATGAGATTTTACCATATTAGCATATCATTATGGTTAATGTACAAGTCATTTTATAATACTTTAAGTAAGATAAAGTAATATTTAAGCATGTAGTAGGGATGGAGTTCAATAACTTTACACTTCTCCCCTCTTTATTGAATATACATGCATTTTGGTAATTTCTATGGAGTTTTTTGCATTTGTAAAATTATTTTTTATGTAAATATTCAAAATAAACTGCATCTCTTTACATGGGGTTATAGTTTAATGCGGCGGTCCCTTACCTTTTTGGCACCACGGACCTGTTTAATGTCTTCATTAATTTCACCGACTGGTCTTTCACGGTGTGACAGATAAACACACCAAAAATAAAATATCACCACCGCATAAAAAACAGTGTTCCCCTTCGCAAAGCAGCTCTTGAAAGACGTTTGTTTTGTTACTCGTTTTTGCTAATTAGCGGACTTTTTTTGGCTAACGTATCTGATCACGTGACGAAAGTTAGGTCGGAGAGAATCCGGTTGTTTTTCAAAGTAAAACGTCTTTCAGACTCAAATAATCAACACAACGGAAATTGTATAAATTATTCATTCTTTCTGTGCGGCCCGGTAACAAATCTCTCACGGACCGGTACCAGGCCCCGGTCCGGTGGTTGGGGACCACTGGTTTAATGTATGAGTGAATGTAGCCTCATACAAAGGGGGCAGGAGGCTTGTTAGGGCTCGATATGTAACAATGACCTGAATTGTTATATATAAAAAAAAATGTTATAAAAATGTAACAAGATGCTGAGCCCAAAAAGTAAAATCTTTGCCCAAAATGTAACAACAACTTCTTACATTTTGGGTTTCATAAAATAATTTATCAGACTCAGCACTTTTGTTACAATATCAATCAGTTGTTACTTTTCAGGTTTTATTACGTTGGTCAGGACGTTGTTACATTTTGGGTCATTGTTACACATTGGGCTCTAACAGGGCTGTACTTTTTGAATGTAGTTTAGTGATGTCCCCATCCTATATGTCTTAATTTGATGGCGTCACTGGATGATTCCCTATGACATTAACTCAAAAAATTCCAAAATAAAAGCACTTATTTAAATCCTGATGCAATGAAAATGGAGACAGTTTTGTGCTTTTTTTCTTCATAAACACTAGACACTAGACACTTAAACTCTCCTTTTTGTCTCGTCTCCTCCAGAGGACATTACATCATTTCCTGGCAACTTACTCCAACCTTAATTATAGCTCCTACCCACCAAACCCCAACCTTAAAACACATCTTCCCCCCTTAAATTTAATGATTCATGTGATGAAGACTCTCTTTTTGCCAAACAAATCCCCCATAATGCGACTCCAAACACATTTAGGGGCCCCGCAACATGAGTAACACCGGTCCACGCTCGCTGCTGGAGGAGCAACGCTGATCATAAATAAATGCATAACGAATGAAGTCATCACTTATACATACACACCGACTCCCAGCAGCCTTTATTTCATGTACACAAAGAGTCACGCATGCTCACACTACACAATGACCTCATCCCCCACATCATCCCTCCCTCCACCCCATCTCACACACACACACACACAAAGAGAAAGGGTCAATCCATTAAGACACAACAGCAGCTGATCCCTTCCTTTATGTTTCACTTCATTGTCTGCAACAGACTAATGTAAATATATCAAAGAGAGTCATTGGATTATCAAGATTAGTAATTGAGTTCTCACCATGACGTGTAATCATTAATACAATGTCAGAAAAAAACAGAAATTAAGTGCCTCTCTGAATTTCATTGTATTGGTGTGAGCTTTATTAGAGCAAATAAAAGATGAGATTTACAGACTGAAGAGTCTAAATGCAACACGAGCTTCAAAGAAAAAAAAACAACAACACGTTTTTATCACGCTGAATAATTTATGATATGTCAACTGTTGTGATTTCAAGAGTCTTCAACGCTCAAATTCACCAAAATCATCCGAAGTGCACAGCGAAGCCTGAGTGAACACCACCGACCACAGCAAGACACAACACTCTCCTCTGATCCTAATAAACTGGGAGATGCTCAGAAAGTTTGTAATTTTCCTCTGGAGACAATGAGGTATGAAAAGTACCTCATGAAAAGTGATTTTATTTTGGGTCCTTTTCAGTGTGTTAATAGTCTTAAGTTCCCTTGTCTGTGTTAGTCTCAGTGAGGGATTTCTTGCAGAAAAGGTCTTTGATAGAAGTTAATCGGATAAATAAAAGCAAATATTTATTAAAAATGTACTTTAACACAGGGGTCCCCAACCTTTTTTGCACCAGTTTAATGTCGGCATTATTTTCACGGACTGGCCTTCAAAGTGTGGCAGATAAATACAGCAAAAATAAAATAACACAACCAGTATACAAACAAATGTTAAGTTGGACTTTTCGCTAGTTTGTGGACTTATTTTTTTGGCTACGTGACCGAGACGAGTGTGTCAAGAGGCACAGACAAAAGTTAAATTGGAGAGAATCTGGTCATTTTTTCAAAATAAAACGTCTTTCAGACCCGAATAATCAATACAACAGAAATTGTATTTTTATTTATTCTCTCTGTGCAGCCCGGTAACAACTGCTTTAACAGACTTTATGCTGCTCTACACAGGATTGATCATATGCACATGACAGCAAATTAACGACTGAACCCAAATGAACGAAGTGTCCGATTAATCTTCAGAAAAATGTCCCTAATTCTCACTTCCTCAGTGTTATAGGTGATAAACATGATACAACACCTTTCAGAAATTCCTCGCTGGGTGTTTCGATGCCGGCGGCGGACACACACCACCTGACAATTTGCTCTAAAATCTCCGATACAACGCCTGAAGGTCGCAAGCATGTGATTCTCTTCACAAGCATCAAAAACCATGGAAACACATGCATTTGTTAGGGATCCTCCATCATCTATTCCCTTTCAGCCGCTCCTCCGAGTTAGCAGCGGATCCCTGAAGAATCTGCGCTACAAATACCAAAGCTTGTTGTAAGCATCCGCACAACTTCCAGTGGAATTGATGACACAATAAATGGTTTAACCGCATTCGGCTGCAGTCTTGTGTTTTAACATTAATGCGATTAAGTAATTAAAAGAGAATAGTAAAAAGAGTTGTCTTGTGTTTGGCAAATTACTTGGGGGTAATTAAACAAGAAGCCTATTAATAATGGATTCTCCTCATAAATCACGCCATATTTCTCTCCCTTACATAACAGCACGGCCGCAGCTTTTAACAGAGGGAAGTATAAATGCAGGTTTAAATTCTGATAAGAGTTTATGTGACATTTAGTGTCGTCACCAGAGAGTGTGTGTACGAGATTGTGTGTGTTTGTGTGTGTGTGAGACCCCAGGGAAGCTGCTGCTGTCATCGCACCTATTTTTTATTTTTTTATTTTAACACCAGGGTCTCTCTCTCTCTCCTCCACCTCCAGAGGTCTTTGTGTTTTGAGGAAGTCACTGATCTCATTGGCCTTGCTGGAAAGCAAAGCGGGTGGACACATGACTCATACGTGCATGTGTGTGTGCATGTGTGTGTGTGTGTTTCGAGACCAGGCCGATGAAACCCTCTCAAGTCTTGGGGGGTAAAAGAGAAACACTCGTTTTTTTTTCTTCTTCTTCACTTTTCTGTGTCCTGCAGTTCATCCTTAAATAATTCAGATGTGGCCTCTCTTCACCCAACACACACACACACACACACATCGTGGCTACAATTGGCATCAAAGTGAAGTTTGCTTTTCATCCAGCTGGAAACTGAGGCTGTGTCCACACTAATGTGCATAAATCTGAAAAAGCATCTTTGTCTGAGCTCCTCTCTCCAGTGCAGCCTCAGTACAGTCTCTACAGCAGACACACACCGGTCACATGTTATTAAGCTGACTGCACCATCCACAGTGCAGCACATTTTAAGTAGGACCCATTCATCTGCTGGCTATTTTTTTTTTGCTGAGTGGATAAAATGAAAACAGTTTTATATTATTTTCTGGAGAGGTAAAAGTGGCCACTTCAGATTTTTGTTGAATCACACCAAACAGTCCTGATGTTTACACTGACAGAAGAGCAGAAAATACACTGAAAGCTTCACTTCCACAGACTCTCAGTGAGATGCAATATCCAACTTGAGGGAAGATTCCCAGGTTGTAGAAAAAAGCTGATCTCACACTCACATTACATCCAAAACAGAAACAGCTTATACACCATGAACAGCTCAGTAACTAAACAACTGAAATGATATCATGACGTCATGTAAATAATTCTGTACACTCACATCTCTTCGAAGATACTGAAAAGACATCAGTTTATTTCTTTTGCTTGTTTCATATGTTTGCGTCCCCGACTACACCTTAACCCATTCCAGGTAACTGTAGCTTTGTGGTTTCCATGGTTACTCAGCTTGATTCTTAAATTTGAACTTTAAATGTGTTTTATTGTCCTGTGTGTGCATCCAGAGGAGAGGACATCGCTCTCACTGGGAAAACTCAAATACACCAAACGATGCTATAAAAGGTGAATATTGCTGTAAATACACCGATGTTTGATTTTCAGACATGTTTGTTCCTCGTCACCAACACCTCCGCTCAGTGTCTATAATTGTTGTGTCAATATATCTGACCACACAATAAAAGGTGCTGTCTCTGATAAGGGATTGTTGATAAATGTTTATTTTCATGCCACCAATCCAACAAAGTGGAAAACAGTGTCGGGTCTCACTGCAGCAGCCTGGGGACGTGGATGGTGGATAATTATTTTTCATCACGACTTTTTCTTTCAACCGCCCATGAGATGCTCGATGCTGCTGAAACAGTTCAACCATCAATTAGGAGAAGAAACATTTCCATATTTCCATAGCAACAAATTAACAACTTCTTCTAATTTCCTACCTTCCTCTACTTTGTTCCTGTCCTGGCACATGTACGTATAGACTGGGAACAGATTTACACACACACACACACACACACACACACTGCAGCACTTGTCTACTCCCTCAGGTATTCCTGGCAACATTGTGGATTAAAATAGCTGGCGACCCACATATCCCAGTATAGCAGGCAGGGCTCTGTTGGTCCAGGCATCACAACCATTTGTCCACTTAAAGCAGCACAACTGGCCTGATTTACCATCATGATAAATATCAATAAAATGCTCACAACTGGTATTAAACTGGTGGAAAATTTGGGTTTGAAAGTTGAGTAACACTCAACTAAGTTAACAAATAATGTTCACTTTCATGTTCGTTGGATATCCAGTGGATCACATCACGAGGATCCAACCAATGAGAACTGCAGATAATATGAAAGCAGAGCAAATTTTCAAAATAAGACACATTTTCTCTGAGCTGTAATTTGAAGGGACGACCAGTGGAGGGAGAACAAGATTACATTCATACTCCTGCAGTGGCACTGAAGACAGTTGCAGGATCATCACCCGGCTCCTCGTGGTGTTTACTTTTGGTCTGGGTTTTTCATTGTTTCCTTAAAATCTTGATGCAATTAGTGTGTTTCCAACTTTGAGGCGAAAAGTTTTTAGGGGGAAGACTTTTTTATTTCTCTGTCAACAAATCAAGCTTCGTCTGGTCCCGCCTCCACCTCCACCTCCACCCCCCCGACGCCCCTCCCACTCTCGCCCGTCCTCACCCGAGACAAAGAAATGCGTTGGCAGAGTCGTGAAGAAAAACAGGACAAATTCCCAAGGTCATCCTCCTCCACTGCATCTGACCCATTTACTGTCCCGCTCTCTGCACACACACACACACACACACACACACACACACAAATCATGCATGCATAAAGGCGCGCTGAAACACTGGCACGCTCCGGCCGCATTGCAACTCCGTGTCTCGTTCTGCCTCAATACAGACATCAGTCACACCTCCACACACACCGAGTGAACAGGGTGTGTGTGTGTGTGTTACTGTATTACGCCCTGACATCCCTAATGAAACTCTTCAGCTGCTTTCATACAGACACACTTTGTGACTGTGGCTTCAAGCAGGGCTTAGCAATAATTACATTATCTTACATCAACGTGGAAGGAACTCGCTGATTGTACAAATTAGATCTTGGAGCCGATTTCAATGGAAATCTGATTAAATTCAATTTAAAAGAAAACACATGGTCGACTGATGGTGGCTGTAACATGGGTTTTATATATTAAAAGGCACAGACTGTAAACAGAGTGGACCAAGATAACGTGATGTCAGCAGTCTGGTATTTCAGCAGCGCCATGTTGGTTGTTTGGAGAAAGAAGCGACTATATTTGGGCAAGAAGGGAGGAGTGAAGGCCCGAGGTCGCTGCCCAATAGACTCCAATCCAGTACTGGTCTAACTGGAGATCAGACCTGTCAATCAAACTAACCACACCACCACTACTTAATTTTTAAATTGACATCAACTGGAGCTAACACCTAGTGGTCAACAGGAGGACTGCACTTTTTGGCACCTAAAGGAAATTTGCTTACAGGCAGGTGAAAAACATAAAAACACATAAAACTCATTCATACAGGGGTACACATGTGCAAATACCCTATAGGGCATCTGAGGGACTGGGTCATCAAACTGTTCATTTTTGTAAATTTCTATTAAGTAGTGTGATGGCTTGTGAAAGAAAAGAGTTTTTTAACCTGTTTGATTTTGCGTTCGGCGGTCTGTACCTCCTGCCAGAGGGTAGGAGCTCAAACTGGGCGTGGAGAGGGTGATCAGGACATTGTATGAGCCTTTGAGAGTCCCCTCTTTTGAAAGGTTGTGGCCAGATCAGGTAGCAAAGCACCAATATTCTTTTCGTCTCCTAGTGAGAGGCTGAAGTTGTTACTTTGTCCATTTGTCTGTGACTAAAAGTTGCAGAAATCAGCAGAAATCTTCTAATGAAGTCTAAATTAATGTGTTATAAAAGTCACAAAAACTATAGATTTATTGTGCATTTCTGCCTAATGTTTGTGAAACCAGTGGTAAACGTGCATGTGTGTGAACTGGATGGTGTACCGCCAACTGTAGGTCTTGGCAACACACACACACACACACACACACAGACTTCCCCTGCCACTGTCAACATCCTCTGAATGATGTCATTTCCCAAACACACAGCGACTACATGTGAGTGCTCTGCTGGTTGTTGGTTGAGCAGCAGGAGCTACAAACTGAAAAGAGGATATATACAGATAAACAAATTCATTTAAAAAAAAAATGAGGTGCAAACTATACCTCTGAAACTGTGTTTTTGTTGGATTATTCTCAAAACTTCATCATAAAAACACATCCTGGTCCATTAGATTTATTTGCTGCTTTGGTGACATATTTCTTCTTCCTCTGGCCGAACACAGCGAGCTCTTTGTCAGCCACTTGTTTTTCTGGATTCTTGACAATGTTCTCCTCTCAGTAATAAAAGAGAAGAAGAAGTAAAAGGAGGAGGAAGCAGGTCTGTCATTGTTTGTTTGGATAATGTGTTTCCAGCCGTCCTTACATGACACATCAACTTTACCACCTTCAGTCGGGAGGAAAAACTTTGCTGCAGTTACGGACTCCTCACATTTACTGTGTTTTTATTACATGTTCAAATTGAAAATGTGCATAAACAAAAGGATGTTTGGGAGAAAGTGTGGGGCAGAGAGGAGGAGGGAGGAAGAGGAGGAGGAGGAGAAAAGACAGACACAGAGAGAGAAAGGTGGGTGAGTAGAGAATAGGAGGGCTGGATGGATGCCAGGTCACAAGGCTTTATCCCTGAGCCAATTGGTCTGCAAACACTGGCTCAGCAGGATGTGGAGACAAACACACACACACATAACACACACACACCTGTGCATGTGTGCGCGTGTGTGTTTCAGCTCAGCCTGCGATCACCAAGAGGATTCCTCTTAATAAAAAAAAAAGAATAAAATCTTTTTGAAATAACTTCCCAAATACGACAAATCCTGCACCACACACAGGATACAGTAAAAAATAGCAACTCAGGATTTGATAGAAATTGTTTCCATAATGTGGAGGATGCATCCTCGTCGAGTCTGTTTCGTTCAGGAGTATTTCACTTTACTGTAATCATTAAAAGTCTGATCTTGTTAATCATTCATTCAGCCCAGTGTTTGCTCAGATGTGAAACTCACTTAAATACCTATTTGTTGTTATTTTTACATAATAATAATAAAAAATGGGCCAAAATGAAGCTGCAGTTATTGGGAGATGACATGTTTAAGTGTCTGATCACAACACAGGTAATAATAAGTTCAAACTTATTCGTACCATCAGCTCCTTGTTACAATTTAAATTTTGTGGAAAAGTTTCTACATCCCACAGATCAGTGTTACATAGAATTTAAATAGTAAAATATCTAAAATAATTTCACTTATTGCTGCATTAAAATAATCAGGTTTTCATTGTTTTCTGGCCGTGGAAGTGGACAATGCATCATAATGTTAAACCCACTAAAATCATCAAATGGTGGATATCTAAAGACATCTCTACAGTGGAGGAGGTCCTGAGAATACCGTATTTTCCGGACTATTTAGCACACCTGTCTATACGCCGCTATTGAATTTATTCGAACAGTTTCATGTGGTCCACTCTGACCGGGTCTGATGTGACGAGGCTAAATGTATCGGCACGGAGCTTGCTAGCTTGTAAAAAGCTAACGAGCGTCGTGCCGCCGATACATGAGAAACACCATTGTTTAAGTTCAAAGTGTCGGAAAAGAGTAGCGGCTTATAGTCTGGAAAATACGGTAGTCTGTATTGCTGTGTATCTGTGCTGGGATTGAAGTGGTGCTCGAACTGATGCCTGATTTGCAGCCCATTCATGACCATCATTTCAGAATTTCCAAGCAGGATAATGTTAAATTTTCCTCTAAATGATCTGCTCGGTTCACCTGCGTCCCCCCATTTGTGCGAAGGTTTGCTGCTGCACCCAGTGGATCCATTATGTGAGCTTGCAGGGCTGCTACACAGTTCCCTGGAAACCGGAAAAAAAACCAGGTTAAATTTGAATGTTTGTCCTAAAAGGTGCGTTTGACATTTGGTTTGCTGGAGGTGTGAAACAGATTGTTGTTTTCAGCTCACTTTTTGCCCATTTCGCTGAAGGTGTCAAGTGTTTGCGCAGCCCCTTGAATCACAAATGTTGAAAGAAGTGTCGGGATGACAGTGTAGCAAACACACAATATGTCCTCAGGGAGGTGTTGGTTTCCATCAGCGTCTCTCACACATTTTGTCTTCTTTCATCCTTGTTAAAACTCAAATTGCTCATCCATCTATGATCATTGAAGGTGCAGGGGGGTTGCAGGAGCATTTTATTCCCTCTTCGGACCACTGCCTCTGCGCCGGTGGAGTCCAGCAAGTCAATTAAGACCATCTTCTTCCAGTGAGCAACAGAAGTCCTTCTGGCAGACTGCCGAGAGCAAGGACCTGGAAAAGTCAGGAAGTCGATCATGTGTGTTCATCTCTGTTTCTCCCTCAAACAAACACTAACAGCCTGCTGAACAGCGTGGCCTTGCTGCCATTTCATTTTCCATTTGGCAAGCTCGATTAATCACAGCACCCCTATACAATGCGACGCACATGGCCACCCACCACTGCTGGCTCTCATTATTCCCCGATGCAGGAAAATGTACAGCTAGGGGGGAAACTGAGGCAGAGAAAGAGCTATAGAGTGGCTGCACTGCTGCAGTACTGTATGTATGAGTGATAAAATTAACAGGAGCAAGAGGAGGAAGAAGTGAAGGAGGGATCCAGCGATACAGGGAAAGATTTGGATTGCAGTGAATAGGTTATGGCCATGCGAGGAAGACTGATAAAAGATTGGGGCTGCTCCATGTCCCCTCAAGGCTCTGCTTCTATCTGAATATTCATTGAGCTGACAGTGGCTTTTCTCGCCACCGTCTATAAAAGGATGCCAATTGGCTTTTACCTTGTGGCTTTCTAATAAGCCTCTGTGCCTAACATGCATACAAATGACTCCTCGTAATACACAAACGGGCGTAGTGGTTCCTGTACGTCTTCATGAGCAGCCTTCAAACTGCTCAGAGTGCCATCACAGTTTGTTCCCCGCCTGTTTAAACTGCTGTGCATGAAAAGGGAATTTTTTTATTTAATTTTTTTTTTCTGTGACAGTTGTTTGGCTTCGTATCTCCAGGATTGAAATTGAGCCTTGCTGACTTTATCTTCTTTCATGCATGCGCTATGATTGTTTATTCATTCTGTATAATGAAATATCTGATCTGCTGCAGGGGGATAAAATTGTTTTAGGAAATCCTTCAGTTGATTATTCATCCATGAGGCACATTTATATAATTTTTTTATTCAGTGATGATTCTCGATTGTCAGATTTACTGTAAAACATTTTTTTGACAGTATTCTCATGGTGCACAGGACAGAAGGAAGTGTATCTGGCAATATTGAGCCTGAATCTGTTTTCTGGGAAAATCTGTCCCCTGCAGATGCTCCATCCGTTCAGTGATCACCATGTTGAGTCTGTCTGTGTGAACAATGTGGCGGAGTAAGTTGTTTTTTGATTGGTAGCCGTTGCCAGATGCATGAGTCACACACGCAAACACAACACTGCTCTTATTTTTGTGACCAAATGTGCAGTGAGGACATTTCTCATCCAAGAGTTGAGTCAATCTGGATTTTAGCCGCGGGGGAAACTACCCAAATCTGTATGCTGCTCCTAATCCCTGCGCACAAACACAGACATACACTCTGGACCTCCGCTGAGCGGCTACATCTGAACCCTCAGATCAAAAAATCTTTTTCATTTGCTACTTCAGTTTGTTTGTAGGAGTGGTTCTGGGTTTGCGCACTGGCTTTAAAAAGAGGCAAGAAGAGGACAGAGCGAAGAGTAAAATATTGTGAACTTGCAGAGTAGCAGAGCTCTGTCTTCATGCGGGATACATGTATGGTGCATATTTTGTCCAGATCTCTCCAACTACTTATTCATAACCAACCTCACCAAGTACATTGTACAATCTCAAATATTCAGGCGTAATCCTTTTGGGGACTATTCTGGTCAGATGTAGAATTCAAGTGAGATTGAAATCACTGTCCTTTCCCCAGATAACTGTGCCACAAGGACATAATTTTCTTTTTCCTAAATTAGAAAAGATGAGGTTGAATCTTTGGAGCTCGGCTGAAAATTTTGTCTCCCTCTGGGCAACACTGTATTTCTGTGTTTCAAAAGTCTGACAACTTTACCTTCTGATTTACTTGATCTTTCAAAGTATTTTTCAAACTTTCTGCCTCTTTGTTTCAGAAGAGAAAATAAAATATCTGTTTGTGAGCTGCTGGAATTACTGGAGGAAATTAATTAGTCTTTATGAAACTTGTGATCTTCATTCATCTTTTTTTTTTCTAGTTTGTTGTTTGGCACAAATTGGATCTTTATGTAAAAAAACAACAAGAAGAAGACTGCCGCAACAACACGAAACACAATTTCCTGTGTCTTAATCATACATCTGTGAAGTAAACACCACATGCATTCAGATCACCTCTGCACAGAGCGAGGTACGAAGGCAGGAAACAGCGTCATACATCAGACTGAGAAATAAAGAAAAGTGGGGGGTGGGAGATGGGATTAGATTTAAACCCCCCTAAAAAAACCTCATTGTGTGTTTCAAGCTTATAGGAGAGATTGACTATGATCAGGAAGGAAGTCTGAGTCATTGATTTTATCGTGCTCTGCCTCAGAAGAGCAAGGCTTTGTGGAAACTCAGATTGTGGTAGAAAGAGCTCAGTGAAAATGCTTAAATTGAGTGTGCGGAGAGGAGGGCTTTGGTGTGGCTTAAATATTCATTTGCTGGTGGCAGTAGCTGTGGAGTAAGGTTTTAGCTCCTAGCGGTGGATCTCTTGACACACTGTTTGTCAAACATCTGTGATTTTGCCCTTTCGGCTGAAGCAAAGCTGATTTAAAAAATAAATAAAAATCTGGGGTTTTAGTGTTGAGTTGCAAAGCACTTATTGTTTTTTTTTTATACTTGACTTCAGCTACAAAGATGTTTGCAGTTGTAGACTAGTGAGCAACAATTTGTGGTGTGTTGGCAAGTGGGTATATTATGCAACTTCTGGAGATTCATCTCCCTCTACAACTTGAAGCGGTCATCAGCAGTCATGGTAGGACAAATGTAATAGACCCAGTACACCTCTGGATCCGATTGTCAGAATATGACAATGACCTATAAAATGCTTTACAGCTGTAGTTTTTAATATTTGTTTTTAATACGTCCTCCAGTTGACTACACAATTCTCCTGCACTACTGTTGTTTATCTGGTGAGGGAATAGCCAGATGCTAAATGTATCGGCGGTACGGAGTTTGCTAGCTTGTAAAAAGCTGACGAGCTTCGTGCCGCAATACTGAACCACACCGGTGTTTAAGCCGCAGGGTTCAAAGCGTCGGAAAAAAGTAGCGGCTTATAGTCCAGAAAATACGGTATATGAATCCATGCTTTCTAGGTTACATCTGTAGTTTATATGCTCAGCTGTGATTGGATGGTTATTTTTGGCATTATGACTGGACTGGTACACAATAGTGACTGTAACAAGCTGTTTTACTATTTCCTGAGGACATCACAGAAGTGGCACTGGCCTCTCCTCATAGGCTGTATATAGACATGGATGAAGCAACTGGGTCAAAAGTGAAGCCAATGCAGATGTGCAAAAAAACTGCAGTACTGACAATGGCCACTAGATGCTGGCTTCAAAAACCTCAAGTGGACATCAAATCTAATTTTTTTTTTTTTTTTTAAACTCATGAAATACTCAGTCGTTACATTTTTTCACAAATGATATCTGATGTCATTAGCATGTCTGATTGACAGGCCTGGTCTTCAATGAGACACTGGGCAGTGTCCTTGGGTTCAAGGGTCAGACTCACCTCCTCTCTCTATATAAGATAAAACTCTATTTATCCTGCTTGGGGAAAATTGTTTAAATGATGTCAGAAGTGGGATTCGAACCCACGCCTCCAGGGGAGACTGCGACCTGAACGCAGCGCCTTAGACCGCTCGGCCATCCTGACTCTTGCTGTGTTCATACATGGTCACTTTTGGCTGCAAAAAGCCAGCATGGCACCATTCAGATGCCAAACTCCCGGCTTCAGGCGCTCGTGAGGTCACCATTGAAAAGCTGCATCAAATTCAAATGCACACCCAAACTTCAGGTGCTGCAGCTTTGAACTGCAGGGATTTTCTCCAGTGGCTCTCTGCATTTGAAGGTGAAATCCATAACTTTCCACTAACAGTTGTCTTCTTCTTCTTCCAGCAGGAACTGCAACAATGTTACAACGATATGATTCACAGTAATGAAGGCGATTGTTGAATTGGCTGATAGAGCTTGGCCTGCGGATGTGTATTTGAATCAACCTCTGCTAAAATAAAACACAAGAAATATCAATAACACTTTGCTCTTGTGATTGATTTTTTATCCTTTGAAATGAAATCCTACATGTTTTGAACAGACTCCCGAGCAGAGGATTGAGGTGCAAATGCTGCATTAATGACAAATAAATTAAACATTGCTGTATGTGGTGAGCACGTGGACGTGTTGTCGAGTGACACTGTGTTTCTCATAGTGTAATATAACAGTTTTTGGCACAGGTGGTTTTTTTTTTGTCAGTGCAGTTCAAAATCTCTTTTGGCTGTTCTCTGTGCAATCGTGATTGGGACGGGGGTTTTTCATTTCATTAAATGCGATAGGGATTTCATCAGCTGGAGGCAACAGTTTGCCTGTGGGCTTTAGATGTGTGAAGCAATAGAAATTATAGTATTTTCCTCTCCAAAACTAACAGATGGGATTATAGCAGAGGTATTAGATACTGAGTGACAAAAGGGGTTTACATGAGGACAGGACACGTAAACCAACAAACTTTTCTTCGGTGCTAAAGCTTCATCACACATGTTACAGCAGAGGGGCAGTGTATTCATAATCGCTTCATCACTTTCCCACCTCTGTCATTGCACCTTTTTTTTTTTTTTTTTCTGCTGTGAGCAATCTGTGCTGTAACTCGGCTGGCATAATTAGCCAGCGAACCAAAGAGCAGTGTTTCATTACACTGGAGTAAGATCTTTATTTGATCCTGCTCTTTTAGCACATTTCCCTGTTAATACCCCTTCTGATGTCTGATTAAAACTCTCACAGTAATGTGCCTACAACCCCCACCCACACACACACTTACACACACACACACACTCTCTCTCTCTATCAGACACAAAAAGCCAATTTGAGAAAATTAAAAATCTTTTAAAAGGATGTAGTTATCTCACCCTTTTCCAACGGACATTTTTATGTAACTCAATTGATGCATGACTGCTTCCATTAACTTCTGATCCCTAAGTTGGTATAAATACTCTTTTCAATTTAGATAGTGGCGAGTGGTGAATGGGGCGTTGCGTTGGCGTGCATGTAGAGTACCGACCTCCGCCAGACTTCTTGACAAATCATTCATTCTTTCATGATTAAGCTGATGTTGCCGGTGCAGCTCTGCCTGCACGTCCACGAGAACCAGCTGTCTCTGGTGACGCTCTCGTATACATCTCTCTATCTTTCATGTCGAATAAAGCTCTGAAATTGCATATGTAAATCTTTTGTAACACATCCCTCTGTCGTTATCTGATTTTTTTTTCACTCGTTCTCTGTCATCTCAATCAATTTGCCTTCCCCTTCGGAGAGCGGGTTTATCTTCTGTTATCCACTTCTTCACTCACTTCCCCAGGTTTTTATGCAGTGTCAGAGCAACCTTGTATTTTTGCCCTCAAACCCATCCCTCTGAGGCTCATAGCCTGTAAGTGTTTGTGAGAAAGAGAGAGGGAGAGAGCGAGAGATAACGACACTCTAATGGGGTTTATCAAAGTCAACCTGAATACTCTAACAGTCTGGGCCTGAACATCAAAGCCTGCTCTCCACTCCACTGCCAACTATTCTGGGCATCCATCAAACACCCAGGCAGTGAAAAACCTAAATTGACTAAATTGGATGACGGAAATGTTTGTATTGTAAGGACTGATACTCTGATGAAGGTCTATTCTGTGCATGTCAATGTGACTTCGGATCCACCTGACGCTGTTATCTCGCAGGTTGTCGCAAGAAGCATTTTTCTATTTGAAACTGAGAGTCAAGAAGCAGCCGTCCTCAGCTGTAGAAAAATGCCAGAACGCTGCGAGGTCTGCTCCAACATACTTTATGACATGCTATCGATTCAAGAGAAGATGAAAGGAAATTCTGTGTGATTTGATTCCTCATTCAGGGGTCTTAATTCCCCCTGACACGCATTGAGAAACAGACGGTCCTTTTGATTGCAGCGAATCTGACCAACAGGGTTATTCTCTCTGGTAGATCAGAGTGTTTCTTCCCATTTTTATTAGACTTCAAAGGTTACATACAGAAATAAATGCAGGGAATATACAGTATATATATATATATTCATCTTCTTGATAGCTGTGGACACACTTTAATCCATCATGAATCTGTGTGTTTGTGTGAGTGAGTCTGTCCATTTGGAGAGTGATGCAGAGTAATGTTTGCATACTTTCCAGACAGTGACAAATGAAATTCTGTTTTTATAAGGAAAAAAAAAACAAAAAAAAAACCTGACTCTGCGCAGTAAACCCATGTAAGTGATGAGAATCCATTATGTGAATTGCAGTTTGTATTCTCCACAGGTCACGGAAACAGATATTTGCATAAAGCTGATCATGCTTCACTTTGAATTGCATAGCAACAGATCATCGTCTCAGCAGTGGCGTATTTCACTGCTCTTAAAAGGAGCCTTCTCGTTAGGATCGGGCGTCACATAGAAATGGATTTTGATATCATTCTGCAGCGCAGTGAGATTACTGCTCCCACTTTCTGGGATGTATTTGTGACTGTAATGTTGTGAATGGAAGGGTTACAGATAAGGGACTGAGTGCTTCACTATGGAGTCAAGTAGAGCGACGCAATCAGTTAAAATGATTTCCAGAAAGTGCTCACAAATTAACATATTCGCAGCCCATCTGTGATGTCATCGTTGCAGCCATGTTTTTGCTCTGACCAGGCCACGCTCATACAGCCGTGCTCATAAGTTTACATACCCTGGCAGAATTTGCGATTTTTTTTGGGCATTTTTCAGAGAGTGTCAATAATGAGAGAAAAAAATGTTTTCACTCATGGTTAGTGGTTGGATGAAGCCATTTATTGTCAAACAACTGCGTACTCTTTTTGAATCACAATGACAACAGAAACTACCCAAATCCCCCTGATCAAAATGGCCAAAAAAATCGCAAATTCTGCCAGGGTATGTAAACTTGTGAACGCAACTGTACAAGCAAATATCATAGACTCTATGCAGAGTGGAATAAGTTAACATGGCATCACCCATTTGGTGTTGTGAGGAGTTTCTAGGAGTTTGGCATTTGAACGTTGCCATGTTGGTTGTTTGGAGCCAGAAGTGACCATATTTGGAAGTGAGGAGTGAGGAGGCGGGACCCTTGAACATGAGGTCACTTGAGACCTGTTGATTACAATAACCTTGCCCCTAAGTCTCGCTGTTGTAATACCTACATATTGATAACTTTTTTTTTTTAATTAACCACCAGATCACTAAGATGAAGAAGAATTAACTTTGGCTAATGACACCAGGATGACTTGTGAGTATGTCATGATTGAAAAAGACGATTTTAAAATTGAAGTCAATTGGAGTTCTTTGGCGCCAGAATGTATTGGCCATTAGAGTATTTGTCCATTTACCCAAACAATCCCAACAAAAGGAATTAGCTACAGCTTTGATTTCTTAAAGGACAGGCTATGTTGTCCATTTAGTATCATTAAACTATCCACTTCTCACATGCTGTATACAGACAGTGAGGGTGGGGTTGCACCAAAGTTTTCTTCCTGTTTCCATCTGATTGTCCATCATTAGGGAAAGTGGTTAAGTTATTATTTGAGAAGAGCTATTAGGATTCCCCGATTCTTTCCCACGCACACATCCCGTCAGTTGGTCTGTCACATTGAGGCGGGGACCCCCAAGCCAGCCGGCCTCTACGGGCTGTATAGCTACAGAAGAAAACTGAGAGTGTACACACACACACACAGGAACGCACAAACAGGTACACACTGAGGGCAGCGGCAACACCAGTACCGGTGTGTGATGGCTCAGGAGAGGAGGGAGAGTTATTAGCTTAGCCCTGAACCACCTACTTAATATAGGGGCCGGCGGTGATCGCTAACAGAGCCTGGCAGAGGTGACAGCTTTTGGCCCTGCTTGAGGAAATCCAATTGAAAAGCAGCCAAGAGGAACAACAAGCCCGAAACAGATGTTGCTCGCTACCACCGGTGCAACTTGGGTACACACAACCCGGCGGCAACAAACCGCGATGGCATAACTGACACACAAACACACACAGCGGACACAGAGGAGGGAGCACACACACATGCTATAAAGCCATAGGAAACTGCACAATAATGACACATACAACAGAAAATGACCAGAAACACACATGTTGTACTGGATGTGCTGCAAGTTGCAAATTTATGCTCATCCTGACTTGTGTAATTTGTTGTTTTTGAAACTTAACATTTTAGAAATTACTAACATATTTATATAAATAATAATTATTATTTTTGGAATAAAATACACAAGAAACTCTACAGTGCCTCAGACAATCAGTGTTGCCAGTTAAACCAAGGTTGCATGAAGCTGGTCTACCAGTGCTTCATTTAAGAAATAGAAAAAAGCATGATACAATTAAAAATATATTACATTCAATTTTGAAATTAAAATATCCAATGTAACCCACTCAACAACACACAAGCACAGTAGGCATTCTCCCCCAGTTTAAACATGACTTAAGGATCCATAAAGTCTATCAAGTCAAGGTTAGTGATATTTTTTTTTTATTATTCTGCAGCACAAAATGCTCTGGCAGCTACGAGTGAAATAAAATTAGGAGGAAAAGTAAAAGAAGAGTTTGTGTGTCTGTTAAAAATGTCTTTATTGAACAGAGGCCAAAACAAAACCTTTCTCCCCGGAGAAGCGAAGCCATCCATCCATCCATCAATCCCTCTCCCTCTCTCTTCTTTTTTTTAACATCTCTAGTAAAGCATCTCAATGAAAACACAATGTGCAAGCCCTCCAATCATTACAGCCTCTTGTTCCACTATTAATTGAGTTTGGCAAGGCTGACCATGCCTTAGTCGTAATAACAATCTTTTTTTTCTTTATTATTATCGCTACTGCAAAAGAGCACGGGAGAGAGGAGGGGGGGGAGAGAGGAGGAGGAAAAATGGGCTAAAATCAATTGTGACATATCTTTATTACCAGTCGATGACAAATGACAGCACATTTGCCATTGCTCTGGCATTGTGTCAGTGTGCGTCATATCGATTTTACATCAGACGGACAAATGTTATTGATGAAGTGCCCGAGAAACAGATGAGCACTCTATTTTACTTGTTTTTACGTGTAAATAAACCAGAATGATGGAAAATGAAGAAGGTGATGGACTTGCTGTTCTTTCCATTTGATAATACGCACAATTTTTTTTTCTTTTTCTTCAAAATTAACAAAATTCTGCTGTTGCAAGACCATGGGAGTCGGTAACTACACCCTGAACCTGATCACACACATGCACACATGTGGTAATGTAATGGGGGGGGGAGTGGTAGAGAGAGCACGAGAAAGAGAGTGAACTGTAAACAAACTAGCTTTTAAACAAGACAATTTAGGGTTGCGTGTCTTAGGCGCCAAGAAAAACACAGCCATGGAAAACTGATACAAACTTTTAACACATGGGTCAAAGCAGGAGGCTTTGAACTGGCGAGGGAAAGCACGCTGCCAGCGCAGAGAGCTGTTTAATTAAAAATACTTAGGTATCCAACAGGCCTTTCTGGGGCGCCCTCTTGTCAAATTGTATGTGATCGTGCTGTCAATCTTCCGAGGTGTTTTCTAATTGCATAGCTTTCCACTGACAAAGAGGAAAAATGTTAAAAGAGAACAAGGCTTGAGAAGCAGCAGCTCGGGACTGTTGCATATGCACACGCTCTGTTGCACTGAGGTGTTGGGGCTACTGACACAGACATATGCACTGCACACACACAGATATCAACACTATGATAGGTACAAATACACTTTCAGATGTATTAATATGAATGGACATCCAAGTCTGACACACACCTGGTATTAACATGTGATCTGTATTTGCATGTTATCTGAAACTTGACTTCTTCCTCTTTCTTTCTTTTCCTCCTTGTTATTAAAATCCTTTATTGTGGTTTGATGTATGTGTGCAAATTAGTTAAGTGAGTCCAGGACTTTCTAATCATTGCACAGCCCAGTGTTTTTTTTCTGAACTGTAGTGCCTAGAACTGGGTACTTACATAAACTCACATGCAAATATAATATACTCATGCATGTTAATCAAGAGAAAACAATGAAATTATCCCAAGAATATTCAGTTTCCTGTATCAGAAACAGTCTTCTGCAAATTTTGTAACATTTACAAAGTCTGCAGGACAGTCCAGGAGATACCAGATATGTTTGCAATATCATACATTCACAAATAAAAAAATTACACCCTGAATTAATAATCTGTGTGCACAAATTATATATTGTATGGTAATTTGTATTGTTAATTTTCCACCACAGAACAAAGCAGAATGTCCACAACATCCACTGAAACTGTAAGAAACAGGAGGATCAATGAGATTAAGGTGACAACACTGCTGCAATTCAAGGGAAGTCTCCATTAACAGATAGCTGCATAGCACACACTACCTCCTGAGTTACTAACCCAGGCACAGGCACTACCACTCGCTGCCCACCTGAAAACACAAAGTGCCTTCTTACGCGACCCAGCAAAACGTTCAGTCCCACATGTACACCTACAGAGTTCACCTTTTTGAAAGCGTGCCGAACTTTGGGAGCAGGTAAGTGGAACAATGTTTTTCCATTAAAAGTGTTGCTTAGATAAGTTTGTAACGTTTGCCCTTGGTCTTTTTTTTGTGTGTGTGTGCTGGTAAGTACCTCCAGTTATTCATATGCATACACTCGTGGGCAGAAAAAACAAAATTTTAATACATCTGAAATATACATGTGACCACACACACACACACACACACACACACAGAAACACAACGCATGCACAGTAACATTTGAACAAAACCCTTGAAATTGCATCACTGACAAGTCTGTGTTGCCGTGCCCTTGACTAACAATGACAAATGGATGCAATATGCAAAGTCGGAACAAGTTGCTTTTGAGGAGCAAACAGGAAAAAACATTGCTCCAGGTACCATTACGGGATTTGCTCTCCTGTTTCTCAACTAAGGTGAGCCAAGCTGAGGTTAATGGCACGTGTCAAGATCAAGAAGCGTGGGCGAGTGTGTGTGTGTGTGTGTGTGCGTGTTTGATACATGTGTAACAGATAAAGACAGAAAAACAGAGAATGTCTTTCAATTGAATTGGTAATTAGGGTCGTGTGCTATATAATTGTGCAGTAATTGTGACCTTGGATTCGTTAGGAATGTATGTGACAACAGTTTGAACATAAAGAAATAATGTACTTTAAATACACACAAATTAATTCTGACTGTTGGTAATAAAGTTTTTTTGTCATAAGATTTTTTTAATAATAAATAGATTTTTTTTTTAAAGGCTAAACAGCTCATTCAACAGCTGCACACACACCTCTCAGGTCAGTGTCTATCTGCTTTTATTTTGAAGTTATAAAGAGTGGAAATTATATCTAATATCTTCAAACTCTGTTGATGGTAAAATGTGTAAATAAAGAAAATTTTTCCTGGATAAAATTGAGTTTTAAATGTATAAATTCTGTAAGAGGTTGACAGAATTATCTCAAATTTAATACAGGATTATAGTTATTTTAAAATTAAATAAAAATGTTCAGCAGCTGAAACAAACTACACAGTGAAAGTAAAGAAAAAACTCCTAATAAAAAACAATTTCTAAGAAGATTGGAGATAACCTTGTCTGTGTCTGTGAGTGTAGTATTTGGGTTTTATGTGTAGTTCTCTGTCCATGTACATGTACCTGCATAATCCCACTTCTGCGTCTCTCTGTGTAACCGTGGATTTCGTGTGTGTGTGTGCATGTGCATACGTGTGTGCTACAGCAGCACCGTGGTGGCAGGGTGTATCCATCATGATAAACCGGCAGACTCGGCGACTGTCACATGCAATCACACTTCACTACGGTTCGCAGGACTTCAAAGTGAAAATGAATGGTAGTTCATCGACATGAAGACTTCATATATCTTCGTTTTTTTGCTCTTTCTCTCTCTTTTATTTTTTGGAAGAGACTTGTATTTTTTTTTTTTCTCCCAGCCCCCTCTTTTGTTAGGAAACACTGTTTTTGTCACTGTCTGAAACGCAGAGTGGAGCACCTGAATTTTGAATAAAGGAAATGAAGTACGTCCAATTTTTTTTTTTTATAATCAAGGATTTTAAATTCATAACTTTTCATGTATCACACTTGAGAGTAAAAAAAGTAGATTTCTTCAGAGTTTGAAGTCAGAAGCTGCATTTAAGAAGATCAATTTTGATATCACC
>OOFC01006096.1:0-24408 GCA_900323345.1 Pseudochromis fuscus
ATTACATGTTAATGTTGCATACTCGGTATATTTTTGCAGGAAATACCTTGACTTGAAAAGTGACTTTGCAAATCAACTTTTCTACCTGATGTCTACAAAGTTTTTTCTTATGTCTCATTTTCTGTTGGTGTTGAGATGTTGACTACCACACTGACTCTCTCTTCTAGTCTATGCCAGGTTAGATGCAGGTGACCCCAGAGAGCAGCAGCGTAGGGACAGATAAGCTCCAAAAAAATTACACAGATGGTTTTTAAACTCAGGGGTTGGCCCAGGCCCCATCTACGTCTCTCTTACAGTTTCAGTTCTTTCCTGCTTATTGGTATGAAACTGTTAACTAAATGGTGTTTTCTAAATTTAATAAAGATGATTTTAAAGTAACTAAACGTTGTTGTCCTTACTGACTGCAGCAAAAACCCTTGAAACTGGACATTGACCGTGACACCTCGTACTCGTGCCGCGACGTTTTAACCTCAGATGCACCTCCGTGGAGATTTCACAGAGCTCTATCCCTGTTGGCTGATTGGAAGTCGACTCTCTGGTTTGGATTTACAGTACATACAGTACTTGAGGTAATTGGATTGCAGTCATTGTGGATTTCAGTGAAGCCTCTTGACTCTGGTACAAGCTCTGTGGTCATTAATCAGCTGAGAGAGGGAGAACTTGGCTCCCTTTATCTTTTGTTTTGTAAACTTCTCTGTAATGAATGAGCTGTGCAGGTGAAGTACAAGATCAATCAGCCCGTCTGTAAGGGAACGGTCACTTTGCTTAACTGTTATTGCCAGATTATACCGCATAGCCGGGCATAAACTACCCGGTGTAGGATAACCATAAACATGAAGTGTCTTTTGCATTGTGTTTAACTGTCAGTGGTCAGAGGGGCTTTGTCTGTGTGCTGATGTCGACTACAGAAAACTGTTGAACCGTCTCCCAGTGATGTAAACATGCCGCTGACCGGTGTTAACTGGAAACTGGCACTTCCACCACCGCCGCCGCCGCCGTCGCCTCTCCTCCTGGCATCCAGACAGACGCTAATGTCACCCACAATCTGCCCACCTGCTCCAGGACGATAAAAGCCTTAATAGCAGCATATGGTGCCCGAGACGTCTGCTTTCACGCTGTTACCAGGAACAAAAGGTTTGTGTAATCATCAGGTGAGTTTGGTCAGGAGCTTTAAATCCTCATTATATTCTCATTATATCCCATTAATGAGGCGCTGCAGTGGTGCCTCAGATTTCAGATTTTTAAAGCCAATTCCCTCATTGTTCACAGCAACAGCTTCTCCTGAACATTTTGTCTTGTTTTTCTATTTTTAAAAATGTTAGCTTTTTATGCATCCATGTGATCTTTTCTCTTGGACAGATTTCGCTTGTTGTCTTGTTGTGTGTGTTTTACAGGTCACTCTTGTTTTTCAGCTTTTTTTTTTTTAAGCTTTGTTGAGAAGTGCCATGTTAATACCTTTTTTGTGACATTTCAAAAGCTCTATTTTGTGCAGCAGCTTATTGTTAAGTCCTTTTTGATGAGACAGTTTGCATCATTCTTGCGATTTTAATTTTTTATTTATTTTTTAACTGGCCAGCTTTTAATCCTTTAATGGAAAATCACTGAATAAACAGGAGCAATATTGTGAGCGGAGATGGTAGCAGAGCAGGAATCTAGTGACGTTAGCTGGAAGTTTCACTGAAAATAAATCCCACGCAGATCACCATTTACCCTTAGTATCACCTGAACCTGAAGGCATCAGTGGGAGCTGCAAAAGGAAGATGGAGTAATGATGATAAAGAACAATTTCAGGCTTTATTTCTGTATAAGTTACTGGGAAAATGCTGAATATTTTTGGCTCAGCATCTCCAATAACTGAGTCCACTTTGCTAAAAAATAATCAACATTATATGTCTGGGATATTAAAACATTTTTTCAGTCTTTCCTCAATAAATGCCTTCTCACACATGTAAGAAATTACCTCAAGATTATGTAAATCTATCAGCTGTCACACTTGCCATACTGTTTATACTGTGGCGTTTATTCCTTTAATATTTTTGCCAGTATCAGGCTGTTGGAGGCAGATTTTGCAGCTCAGTGCCAGGAGTGTAATATTTTATTTTTAAAGACATGGTGATGCTGCTGCACCACATCACTGTTCAGTTTAAGTCAGCCTCCAAATATCTTAACAGTCATGATGATGTTGAAGTTGGTGTAGACATTCATGGTCTGCAGAGGATGAGTCCTGCTCACTTTGGAGGTGGCAGCTCCTCTAGTGCCACCACTGTATTTGCATGTCATTGGGCTCCTCTGCAGTTGCATGGATTGCTGTGGAATTTGGTTCATTCATGGCGCCCAGAGGAAAGATCTTACTCACTTCCAGGTTTTAAATGAGGCTGACGTCTCTGGTGTTTACTGAAAGGAATAGAAAACAGATGAAACAGTTCAAAAGATTATGACAAACAATTAATAACTCATACAACTAATGGCGCATTTACATTGGTACCTACTCGCTTCGCTTCGCTTTGGTTTTGGCGCATTTACACTGGCAAAAAAGTACCTGGAACTTGGTACCTTGTACAACTTTTCATACCTCTTCTCCTGTGGTTCCAAAAAAAGGAGCTGGTCAGGTCGGAGCAGGTACTAAAATCTTATTGGTCGGAATCGTCACTGCGTCGTGGCGTCATCACTGCCGCAAACTCGCGGGCATTTTTTTAATTTATTTATTTATTTATTTTAAAATATTTTATTGTGAATAACAGTGCACAAAAAGACAATTAAATTAAAATGACAGACAACAGACATTTAAACAACATAAAGAGGACAAATCAACAAACATGAGCGCATGGGGTGTGTGCGTGTATGTGTGTGTGAGTGGGTGCATGTGTGGGAGGATGACTGGTGTGCAGAATTGAAAATGGGGAAAAGAAAAAAGGATATACAATAAATCAACAGTAATAGGTAGCGTAAAGCAAGGAAGGCAGAAACTCGCGGGCATTTTTAAATCTTCGGCAAACCGTGCAGATGTGTCTGAAATAACAGGAAGAGAATTGGAATCTGTTAGAAATCCTGCCCCATGGACTCAGGACAAGGTGCAAACCTTTCTGTCATTAGTCGCCGATGAGAAAATTCAGCGGGAGCCGGACAGTGAGGTCAGAATCGCTTAGAAGATGACGTCACGAAAAGATGACGTATCCTCGGCAATGTAAATGCAACCGAGACGGGCCGATCCCGAGCGATCCGAGGCGAAGCGAGTAGGTACCAGTGTCAATGAGAGAAGATGAAATTTCCCCCCATCGTGGACGATTTCATGGGGACTGCAATTTTGAATTTGAGCGTTTTAACCAATCAGAGTACGCCTTCCTTTTTTCTGATTGGTTGAAATGCTCTGACATCATATGGGTTCAGAATGTGGAAGCTACGCATAGTTAGACTGCATCATGGCTTTAGCGCTGCCATACAAAACACAAATATGGTCAAATATGCCTTAAATTATTTTCTTATGGGCTTTCAGTATTACAGCTATCAGCCTACACACTAAAAAATGTTGACTTGTTTTAACCCAGAACTGGGTCAATGTTGGGCTAACTTCATGCTGGGTTCATTTGACCCAGTAAGACGGGTTGTTTTTGTCTGGTGGATGAAATACTGGATTAAAAACAACAAAATACTGAGTAAAAACAAGCGCATGTTGAATAAAAACAGCCCATCTCCCTGGGTTACTTTAACCCGGCATGAAGTTAGTCCAATACTGACCCAGTTCTTGGTTAAAACAAGTGTGTAGGTTTAGTGTGTATGTGTGCATGTAGATAAATATCTCAACAACTATAGTTTAGTGAAATGTATTCTCCCCACAGGAGGAACTGAAAAGACTGTTATCCCCTGACCAGATCTATGTTTGTAGTTATTACCTCTGCTGAGGAAGTTATATTCACCTGTGTTTCTCTGTCTGTTCGCAACATTATGGAAAGGATCTTATGACTTTCACTCCCTTGTGATGAAAAACCTCACTTTTTATGCAGTTTCTTTATGGCTTTTTACAAGAATTTTGTGATTTTATAATTATGTGTACCTACTAAAATAACTTATCGCATGATGTAGGATTTTATTCCTAGTTCCTGCCCCTCTGCGTCTGTGTGAGCGTTGTTTCAGCAGTCTCACTAGACACTCTCCTCTCTGCTTTTTTATTTTTAAGTATTAACTCATTTTTAAAAATGTCTCAGAGAAGAAATTCACTGACACTTTAATGCCCTTCAAGAGAAATCTTTATGCAGGGCACCTTAAGGACAGAAATGATTTTTTTAAAAAAACAGAAAATCCTCCTCAGCACACCCAGTCTCTGTAGCGATGCAGCACATGATGTTCCTGATCCTCTGTGTAATTCCTGCCACATGGTTGCGTTGTTTCCTGGTGTTTGTGCGAGCCAATGTCAATATTACATGACGCAAAGCTTTTGTGTATCCTGAAGACTGAAGGCTTGGATATTAATGAACAATGTGTCCTCGCCGCTAAAGCAAAGAGAACTGGAGCAAGAAATTACAAGCGTTCACCCATCCCTCCTCCTCTCCCTCCTCCTCCTCCTCCTCCTCCTCCTCCCCTCTGCTTCACTACCTGTGTTTCTCAGCGGATTTCATCACCACTGGAGGCATGTTCACTTGATTCATGAAGCAGATAAAAGAGTGTGCGTGTGGATTACGGCCTGACTCCTGACACATGAACACAGCACACATTTGTGGCTCGGTGTGTCTCCAGACGACTCCTCCTCCCATCTCATCCAGCAGCCAGAAAATGACCTAGATTCTCCAGGCTGCTGGATGTGTTTACATACACAGAACACTGATGACATTGTCAGTCAGAAAGCATCGCTCTGAGCAGCGAGGAGCGAGATGCTTTTACTGTAACTAAAGCGCCGATCCACCTCCCATCATGATGAAATAGTCTGCAGAGCCACAGATCCCCACTGTCCTCTGACTGCATGCATGATGGTGTTAATGGCTATTGATCCTTCTGGCTGGCAGACAGCCAACATATCCTGATGTTACTCCTGCTAGATATAGTTATTTTTGCACTGAATCACAAGCTGCCTTCTGTTATTAGACCGAACAAAGGTTTTAGGTCTCAAAACAGGTTTACATCTCTATTCGCTTCCTCGTCATGAATATTCAGAAAAGGTCAAGTCCTTGCTCTCCTCCTGAGCTCTCGATCCCCCGTGACTGTGTCCTGAATAATCTGTCCCTGATTCATCTCTTGTTCCAGAGCTTGTTCCTGCCCCGGCTGTTTTTGTTTTTTTTTTAAACATAGTAGAGGTGGGAGGGGTAGGACTAATTGGGATTTGTTTTGTTCAACATCTGGCCGTTCATCAGTCCTAGATTTTAGTTCATGCCTCAGTTGTGTCTCATATTTAAAAGCGTTCTGTGCACAGATTTCACTCGTGTATCATACTGTGCCGGATTAAAGCAAACAAAACTTTATCAGGCAGAAAGCTCATCATCTCGTCCTCTATTGAATCTGTTATCCTGCGCTTGGCCTAAATACAAAATAGCACGTGCACAGAACAACCTCTCTGCATCTTTTATTCTGAAATTCACAATTCAAAGCATCACATCGTCACAGTGATGCTGAGTTTTTGGACTTTTCTGTGTTCAGTTTGCATGTTCTCCCACAGCTCAAAGTGGACCAGAGACTTGATGGACAGGAAGCCTGTCCGAGGTGTCTCTCTCCCTTCAGCCCAGTGCATGCTGGGATATGCTCCAGTGCCCCCCTGACAATGAAAAGGAGAAAGGTAAAGAATATAAATCGGGGGGTAAGTACAGACTGAATGATGCTGTTTGCACACTGAGAGCTTTAAAGTGAGAGTCTCCTCTGAGGCTACAAAAAACATGTTGTTATATAATGTCAGTTTATTTTGTTTTTTTTACACAATCAAATATCACAAAATTGCTGCGAGTAAAGTGCATTAAGAGTGACATCCTGTGGACCAGCTGAGACGAGTGGAAACTGGAGCAGTTCAGCCGCTCTGGGAGAACTGCTCGACCTCACAGGGTTAAACACAGCGCCGGCTTCACGTCCCTCCAGGTTTTCTGCAACGTTGGAGATTCAGCTGGCAGCACCTGAGCTCCAACAGGAGCCTCTTACAAACTCAAACCATGATCGGATTAAAGCAGAAATACAAAGCACGCAGGATAAAAACATACCCACATTTTTCTTTCATAAGCAGCCAGCTACCGAGATCATGAGATGAGATCATTAAGTAGAATAAAGGAGGAAAAAAATTGGGTGAATCCAGCGTTTTATATATGTATTACAAAATTCATGAAATATATGTAGAGGCTGTAAATCAAAACTTAAATAAATTCACAAAGCATATCCTCAAGTAAAGGGCTGCAAATAAGGATTATCATTATGAAAATGCATTAATAATTTTTATCCTGATGATGAAATGATTTCTCGCACGCCCTTAAAACACATCTGCATTTTTTATTCAGGTTTTTTATTTATTTAGTGGGTGGTGGTCTAAAAAACATATTTTTGTGAGGCCTACACTATACATCATATCAGCATATCGTGAATGTGCCGCAATCAAAATCAGAAAGTATTAAAACGTCCCCCTGTGATCAATATCAGATTATTTAGTTCACTGCTGGTTTATTTGGGCTCCTTTTCAGGATCATAATAAATTTAAAAGTTTGTAAAATGATTGTTCTGCTCCACCAGTTTGCATTCATTATTATCAATATTCTCTCGTCTTTCATTTATTTATTTATTTTGTCCAGTGTTGGGTAATTTGAACAGCTATTAAAACGATTCTTCATCTAAAATGAGGCTCAGGCCTAAAAGATTAAATTAAACCAGCAGTGTGTTGTGTTTAGCATGTTTTCTGTATAAAATCTCAATTTACTGCATAGCACTGTGTCTGCCAAGTGGTAGTGAAGTGTAATAAATGTTCAGTAAAATGTACAGTGGAGCCTTATGAAATATGATGAAATGTAAACATAAACAAAACACTGCAGCATATAAAAAAAACAAGCACTGAATTTTACTCCATGTGTTTGTAAAAGTGGTTTTGAAAACTTTTACCACTTGCAGGTGAGCACCCTGTGGCTGATGCATCCGGATCCATCAGGAGCTCGATGGTGACGCACTGGAGTGGATTTTCTTTTGTGTTGTTCGCTGATGAAAAAGGAAAATGTCATGAATCCTGGTCTGTAAAGTCATCTGAAGGGTGAAAGAGCAGGAGTGTGTGTGTGTGTGTGTGTGTGTGACAGTGCTGCTGCCAAAGTGATTGATAACTCTCCTCTCCGAGCTCAGTTTCAACCTCCTCAGCTCTGTCCTGTATAATGCCAGGTTGCCATGGTTACCCCAGCTCTTCATACAAGGAAATAGAAGGGGGGAAAAAAGGAAAGATTTCCTCCTCCTCTCCTTTCTGAAATGCTCTTGCGGAGCTATCCTGGGGAGTTGAGAGGAGGCTGCTGACCTGCCTGTCGAGCAGTGAATGCAAAATTTTTTTGGGGGGGGAAGAAGCAGTGACGGAAAGCAGACATTTAGCTTCCTCTTCAAACACAAACTCCTCTCAAACTCCCCTGTGATGTACAAATGTGGCTGAGCTGATTACCACTGCAAACTCATTTTCATCCCTATTAGAACAACTAATTTCCATTTCCACTACATTATGGCAGGGTGCGTGCCAGAGGTGGCTTTGATTTCCACAGTGCTCTTTGCAATAATGACCTCTAGTGGTTCCCGGGAAAACAAAAGAAAAGTAGCTCTGACTCTCTCTGAACCTGCTTTTTGAAATCTGTCTGGATGATGAAAGATGCCACACTCTTGTTTTTTTTTCGTTGTTGTTTATGACGACGACGCCAAAAGAAGAAATGTAATCTAACATACGCTCTGCTGCATTTACATAAACCCTGATCATCCTGCCGCTGACATCAGACTTGCACTTGGAGATAGAAGTTAATCTTTTTATTTACAGAGTCGTGTTGGGAGCCAAGACAGGCAGACACGGGAGTAAACAGGATGAGATGCCTGCAGGGGAAGGGGGGGGTGGGGTATCAGTTTCTCCAACCACCCACTTAGTCCCGTGAAGGCCATGACATGGCCCAGAGTCCCCTTGTAAAAAAGCTGTTCATACCACTCAACTAAAAACTGCACCGAGCTCATTTAGCAAGAGGTTTTTGATTGACACCCTCTTTATTTGCCTTTCTTTTTATTCATTCTACAAAATGCTTAACAGACTAACGACGTGCAAACCTTTTCTACATTTAAATAAAACCAGTACGTGTTCTGGCTCTGGATATAGAGGACGGTCTACTTCCGATAATGGGCACTGATGGATGTCTGACCTACTTTGAACATTTTATGCCCTGTAAAAGCTGACCCCAGCGGGCACAGAAAGCAGCCATTAGTGCCCCTGCTGGTGGATTACTAATAATAAAAAATGGTGTTCGTTTTCCCAGTGCCAAATGCAAATTAATTTTTCATGAATAATTAATTGCATGAAAATGAATGACGGCCGGAGTAGGTATAATGTTATGAGATGAATATAATATTACAGCTTACAATTACAGCCTCTTAAAGTCTCAGCTACATGCTGCTGCCATGAAAATACAATCAGTAAAATAAATGTGAAATAATCAGCCCTTATTCAAAGTACAACACACAACGCAGCAGGTATGTGAGGATCAAAACTGGCTGGTAGTTATTTTTTCAGCCTCCTTGATTCTGTGTACAGGTTTCCCATCATATCACTGGAGGTTCGTCTCCACAGCAGCTCTTCTTTGTCTTCTCAGTTGAACTAATATGATGCAAAGAAGCAGCCTGAAGCACAGGGAAGTGACACTGACGAGGATGAAGAGAGTGACTGAAAACAGTCGAGCTGTGGAAAGTTAAACTACAACAAAGCTCCAAAGAGCTGAGACACATTGTGATCAGCTGCTTAATGACACAAATAATTTATTGTAAATACAGAACAACTTTAAAGGATGTAAATGCCTCTAATTTCTGAAGCACTTTTGACTGGTACACCCACAGCTTCCTTATTAAAGCACTTCTAACTGACAGTGTACTTGATGTGATGCAGCTTTGTAGGCACAATTATTGCTGTGATTGTGTTTCTTTTGTACTGATGTCCTTTTCTGTCCTTCAGTGTACACAGGCCTCCCCTCACTCCTGTTTGAATGTGACCAGCAGAGGGCAGTAAGTTGACTTTTGCTGAACCTCAAGGCATGTGCCCTTAAAAAGGTGCTTCTCTTTGCAATGTGATACCTTTTCACTGGTTGATAAGATACAAAATGAAGACTCTTATGGGAAAAAAAAAAGTCCTGGATTACTTAATACACCTTTAAAATGTCACGTCTGCTTCAGGGCCAAAGTGACATTTCCATGTTTAGCACCGCTGAGTTGTTGAGTCATTTTTCAACTCTGCCTGCTTAATCATCATTAGCCACATAATCTAACGCAACAGCCGCTGGTAAAATCCAAAACTTCGTGAACACAAATAAAAACATCAGTTCAGAGACGAAACAAATGCTGAGTACTGTAGTTATTAGTCATCCAGTAACAGTAACAGAGGTTGCATAAAGAGATGAAGACCACAGTCTGTTGAGCTGATTCAATGCTTCATCTGTGACCTGTGCACCAGAGAAGTGTAATGAGTCAGTGGATGAGGCAGCAGTGATTCAACATGACGAGAAGCAGCCTGTCAACACAAACCCCTGCTGCTGACCTTGCTTCAAAATTCACCTGCAGTTACAAAAAAAACCCCACACATATTCGCCAACAACAACGTCTTATCTGAGATTTTTCACGACTGTTATCTGCTTTATTTTCCCCTTAAGATGCTGAACATGAAAAACATTCATCACAGCAGAAACAAAAAAACAAACCAACGCCTGGCTCCTACACACACTCTGGGCCTCACATCTGTTTTTCTTCCACATAATCGTCCACTTTATTCCCACTAACATCAAAACCTGTGTGGAGAGACGCCCTGTCTGCCTGGGAGCTGTTGTCCGGCATTTTTAAAAAATTGTTGCAAAGCTCAGGAGAGTCATTCATCAGGAGCACAAAGGATGCAGAGAAAAATCAGCATCAACAAATGATTAGCTGATTACATAAGAGTCTGTGTGGCAGATTTCCAATCAATGTCTTTTTTCTTTTTTTTTTCTTTTTTTTTAACTTAAAAGCTCCCAAGAGTACTAAATATGAAAGCAAGGAAAAGGTGTTCAAATTAGACAGTAACCGAATAACTGATAGTACATCAGTATAGTTTGTTTAAAATAAAATATCATTAAATTTATCGCGTTGAGGTATTTTATTTTGAAAAGATGTACCTGCAGGTTGTTAAAACTCAAAATCTGATTCAACAAATGTAGTCGATGAGAATCAAACTTAAAATATTAGATGAATTTAAGCCAAATAACATCAGATGTTTCTCAAATTGAAATATTTTAATCAGTCAGATTTTATAGGGTTTAAGTTGAATAGTGGTTAAATCTGCCTTTTCAGTCAAATTAGTATTGATTCATATTTTGCTTCCAGACCAGTTGGTTATGAGAGTCTCTTGGAAGGAAACTCAAGTGTCCTCTAAAATGTCTTTTCAATCGTGTGACTTTTATATTTTATACTGATGTTATTTCCAGGCTTTTCATCCGCTTTTCATTCTTATCATCAAAGACCTCAGACGCTTTTTTTTTTACACTTCAAGGGCAGCGGCAGAGGTGATGAACACACAGTTACTACCTCAAAAACGTTCATTGTGTCTTCTTAGTTAATTGTGAGTTGAGGTTCTTTGTTCAGACAACTCACACAGTTACTACATTTAGATGTATGACTGGATACAACGCTCACTCTGGGCTTTTTAACTTCACGTGATGTGTAAATTTTTATTTCTTCACAAACATTCAGACGTTTTTTTTTTAAAAATAGTTTATTTTAAAAAAAGGCAAACAACCACATCCATTTAGAAAAAACATGTTTATCTTCTGCGTACAAGATGTTCTGTTACTGCTCTGTCACTGGCTGTCAGGTCTGTTATATTCTGCATTTACTTAACGTACATGACATCTTGGTCTGTTTAAAACTGGCTGCTACCAACACAGAATGTTGAACATCCATGTTTTTGCATTTTGTTCATGTAAAGACCTCCCCCCTGGTTTAAGTGACTCCAGTGTGTATCATAAAAGCAACATCTTGAGGCCATTTCAGTCATGAAACGAACAGTCTGTTGTGTCTCCAAATTACAGATGTTAGATGACTTCCATGCAGCACTGTGCGATGTAAGTTGTGCAGTTGGAGTAAGACAGACGCCAGCAGCACTGGAACAACTGCGTGACAGCAGCCAGAGCAAAGAGGAATTATAACATGGCTGCGAGACATGCAGATGGAGGCTTGAACATGAGATAAACTGGCAGGATTAAAATATTGGACTTTCTTCTCTTTCTCATCATGGCAAAAAAAAAAAAAAAGCCCCAAGCTCCTCACCAGCCCATTTCTGCATGACTGGGAGTCTCAGCTGGGACGAGACGAGCCTCACAAGATCCATATCCGCTGAAAAAAGGCGATTGTGTGACAGCTGGAAAAACAGCACTGAACGCTGGTGCTCCTCCAGAACACTGACACAATTTCCGACAATAAGACAGATGGAAAAACACACCCATCCCAAAGCTGCTAGAAAGCGACACATTTTGACTAGTGGGTGCAACAGCAGCAAGGCGATGTGTTGGTGAACAAACCAGACTTTTTACACCTAATATGTGCAAGGTTCAAAGCAACAAAGCAAATAAATACAATACATCTTACACTTTAAATCCCTAAAACAACAATCAGCCCGTTTGCACTTTACTTAAATACAAAACACATGAAACTCTCACAGAGAGCTTCAAAGAAAACCCAGTAAAATTATATATATTACACTTTTATTTGAGCCTTTGTTCCCGTATTGTGCTTATTTGTGCCAGATTTTGTGTCTGGCATAGGTCTGCTGTAAATATTAGTGTATTTCGAACTATCAAAACTTTGACAATAATTTATTAAAAATAAGTAAATTATTATTTTGTAAACTTCCCTTTTTATTTTAAGTACATTTTGCATCTGTAGGTGAACTATAATGCATAAAGCAACAACTCCAACTTTGTCCATTTAATAATCTTTGTCTGTTACATATTGGTCCTTTTGAATATTTAATTCTCTTGATTACAAATATTTGACCTTGTTATCAGCAGTTACGTTATGTTTTTTACTTCCAGTCCTGACAGCAAATTTTCAAAATGCAAGAATGCTTAAAGTCTCCTCCTCTTTCTTTTTACATTTCAGTTTTCTTATTGTTTGTTTTCTGGATTTAATTTAAAAAGAAAACATACTCATGGGTGAGTGCTATTATTATTTTATGCGACAGCTTTTCAAGTCATGGGCGTGGGAATTTCCTTGAACAAACTAAGTTTTGTTATTTTCTTTTAATGGGCCAGGAATTAGGCAATGAACATAACTAGTTTGATTTATTCATGAGTGATGATCAACCCCGTTTCCTCCTGTTTAAAAAAAAAAAAAAAAGCAGCCTCTTGGTGCAGAAACCGTCCACTGTTATAATGTAGTCACAGTTAATTAACTGCAGTAACTCTAAAGAGTCTCAAGGGACAGAGTCTTATCTCGCTGAGCGTCCGGTCGTGCAGTCTTCACCGCGTCTCTGCTGTGTTGTGCATAGAGATGCTGGCCTGCTGTTTCCTTTGCCTCCTGTTGCGCCTCCACAGCAGAGCGGCCAGCAGGAGCAGGAGCAGGAGTCCCAGGGCTCCCCCGATGAGCCCCGCTTTCAGGGGGAGGTTGTTATCTCTGGGCTGGTACATCATACAGGACCCATCGCTCTCTCCAATCTCATTCACAGCAACCACACAGACTTCTGCTATGTTGTCGATGTCGCCCACTGCGCCGCTCCTTCGGCCCTCTTCAAACTTCTGCCTCTCTTGCCCTCCCACTGTCACCAAATAGGATGTGACGTATGACAGAGGTGCACACCACTGGAGTACAACCTCTGACCCGTTCCAAGACACCGATTTTAGCAGGGGTGCCTCTGGAGCCACGTTATGCAAAGTGAACCCTGGACAGGAGCAGCCGGTGGAGGCAGCCAGCTCAGCACATGGGGCCTGACTCTCCAGACAGCGATCGTACTCGCACCGCTTAAAGGCTCCATCCTCTGGAATCACTCTTCTGGGTAAAACAGGCGTGACAGTGTCCTCATCATAGTAATCCGTTGGAGGGAGCGAAAACCCACGTGGGTTGAGGAGAGGCCTAGTGGGATACGTCCCTGTTGTAGGCAGGGGACAGTAGCCTCTGATGAAAACCAGGCTTATGATCACAAAGGGAAAAGAAAGGTCCCTCAGGGCAGCCATCATCCTGGAAATCATAAAAAGTTAAATTCCATCAGTGTGTTGGAAAATCTGTTTTGTGCATTGAAATGAGTAGAATCAGCCCCGTGGGTTTCCAGCTATGTGTACATTCAGCGAGTCACTTTCTTTTTGGTCGTCTATGAAAGAGCCTGAACGGGGACATTCTGTTATGTCTCTCCTGAGTCTGCATCTTTTACAGATTATATGACTGCAGAGGGAGCGACTGTGACAAACGAAACAAATGATTTAAACACAGGCTTGGATTCAGTTGAGGAAAAAAACCCCTAAACTTTCAAACATAAACTTTTTCTCAACACCACTTGTCAACAAATGACCAAATGTGGACACCTAATTAGTTAAAATGTCTTATTCTGCGACATGTTTGTCAATGATTTAGAGTCTTGTTTACATAACTACTTGTAATAATCCTCATTTGTTAGGTTTTGGAGGTGCTGCAGTCTAATTCAGCATTCCAGGCAGGATTGCACAACGGGTCCAAATGCCTGCACACCCAAGATACAGCACAGCCTTGTCAGCTGGATCTAGTTACAGGAAAACTGCTGGTGTTATTTCTCCAAGAATCCACAAAAACATACCTGAAAATAAGCTCTGTGGTGAACATGAGGGGAAGTAACAATCAAACCCATTCAAAAATCTCCAAAGACTAGACTCAGGAGTGGGAGCCTTCACTGAATATTCATTTACATCTTTGTTTTTTTCCACAGCGCCGAACTATTCACTCAAATAAAAACCGAAACCAGAAATATGTAAAGATATAAACTCACCTGTTGCTGTTGAAAGTTGGTAGTTTTTATCAGAACCAGCTCCTTTCTGCTCGTCTTTCCTCCACTTGCTCCCTCTCTTGCTCTTTTCCCTCCTTTATATGTTTCTCTGCTGTCCAACAATCACCTCCTTCTTTCTGCCCTCCCACAATCCCCCTCTCTCCCTGCTCCCTGACCTTGCTGCACCAGCTCCACCTCCCTTCTTGCTCTAAAGGTTTAGCAATGTGAGTGACTATTAGTGGTATTACTGCAGTCCGCTATTAGTTACATGACTGACTACTTGCTCCTGACGAAGTGAACCACACGAATTCTTGTTGCATTCTTTCACGGCAGCTAGATTATTCAGAGCGTGTCTCACTTGTTAATGAGCACTTGTTTTCCTTTTAGGGGTGAAGGAAATTGAATCGATGAAGGATTTTTTTTTTTTTTTCCATATCTTTGATTCACCTCAGTTTGTCATTCCTGACATTACAGTGATGGTAATGGTCCAAACAGCCCATCCCATCTTTGTATCTAACCTCTCACCTAAATAAAATGTATGAGTTAATATGAACTGTTGAAACCGTGAAGCTGACGGAGCGGAAACTGTTGTGCAGCTGTTCACCAGAAGGCCTGAAATAACCTGACGGGACTTGTTCTGGGATTCATTTGTAATGTACCAAATCTCCATGCTGGTACTTTACTTAAAAAAAAAAGAAATGGAAATTTAAAAAAGAAATAAAACAACAAGTTGTGAAACTGAAGATGTTTCCTTCATGTGAAAAAGCAGTTTTTTAGTGACAGCTGGGGTTTTAAATCCATCTCTTCACTCACATCTCAACACTGTTTTCAACTTATTCTGTAGGAAAAAAGTAACCACATTTTAACTGGGATTGTACCTGAAGAGCACAACAGCTCAGTGAAAACTAACTCAACCCCATTTAATGTTGAATGTTTCAAAATAAATAGATAACATCTTTTTTTGGGAGGGGTTAATATTGCATGACTTTTTGTAATTTAATGGGGTCTCACGGGTGAACATAAAATTAATATGAAAAATATGTTTTCAATGTGCTGTACACACTTTGGAGCATTGGTGTTGTAAATACCAAAAAAATGAAGTTAGACATTATTTAGATCCTTTGAAAACACCAAAAAGATCTTTCTATCACATTATAGGTCAGACAATGAGGTACCTAATATGTATAAGGGGCTGGGATGGGGGATTATGTTTTGTTTAAATTGATATTTACTTAGCAACATGAATTACTTGAAGCCTAAACTCTGATTACAATTTTAAATATCCTAATTTTCTTGAGGTCAAAATAGCTGAGGTCAAATTGACCCCAAGAATAAAACATGTAAGTAAATGTGAGGATTAGAGGAGAGATCTATGTGTTAAAGATGTCAGTCAATGTCCCGTTTCAATAAGGACAACAACATTTATTTACTCTCAAAGTCATCTGTATTAAAGCTAGAAAACAACATTTAGTTTCATACCAGCAGCAATAAGAACAATTTTGAATGTAATCATTTTGTTGTGGTCAGGACAGCCGAGGTCAAACTGACCCCAAGGATAAAACATGTTGGGAAGTTTGAGGACAGCAGGAGAGTTAATTGATTCATTCAGTTTCAATTTTACCTACTAAATGTCTCTAATTGCTGCTTGTCTATGCAAGTATAATTCTCCTGTCTATGTAAGTGGTCAGAAACCAATATGACAGCATGAATATCTCCTTTTTTACCCAAGATAATTTATTCATTATTTTCATCCCTGCTATTCTCTGATGTTCTATATTTTCAAATGTATTTCTCTCTTTCCTGTCCATGTGCATCTTACTGTGGGTGACTGTGTGTTTGGGTCTCAGTACATACAGGAGAGCATGTGGGTGTGTAAGTGTGATGCATATATTTGCATCCAGGATGTGTGTGGGTAATGCCACGTTTACGTGTTGTGTAATGCAGGTTGTGTTTGTGTATTGTATCTAATACTGCTAAACATACATCTGCTTTTCTCCTATTTCCTAATAATACAATTGATTGTTTATCTCAGGCTTTGCAGAGTGACTCAGATGTATGTTTGTAGTTCAAGTTTTATTTACAGTAAACCCATAAAGAGCCTGAGCACCACAAACATTTCTTTGTGACTTCACAGGAAACAGAGATGGTGTGTCAGGGCTATGATTAGAGGCAGTGGTGAAATCACTGAGTGATAAATATTTCTCTGGAAGTGACACTAAAACAAGCAGATGGTAACTGTTAGATGGCTTGTTACATAATCCCAGTGTGCCCCTGTTTGCCACGGACCACGTCAGTTTTTCCCCAACCACTGCGGCTGGCTGGGATAGGGCTGCTTTCTACATCAGAAATGACTCCATAAGGAATAGATTATTTATATTTATAAAGTGGCAGCAGCCCAAATGAATTCTACAAGGTTGTGTTATAGCAGAACCAGATGATCTTCAAAGAAAATGACACGTTTGACTTGTACTATAGGGTTTATTCATGCCAACTTATTGGCTATTGGCTAAACAACACTCCAGTCTTTGTTCCACCTATTACAGTTATTGTTTTGATTTTTCAATGGCCTAAGGGGAGAACAAAAAGAACTTGTAATGCCAGCCTTGGCCCACCGTCTCCCTGCATGAGACAAAGGCAATACATAAGACAAAAGTTACCAAGCTGATTCTTTTCATCTTTGAAGCACGCAGCCTTCTCTCTGTTAAACAAAAACAGGGATGAGACATTTTCAGTATTAATTGGATGAATTCATCAGGCGGTTCTCAGTGGACGGTGTGGCCTGTTGTTTCATCTCATCTTTGTGAACAGCCAATAATAACATGATCACAAAAACCATTCATTAGATTAAACATGCTGAACGGATCACACACTGAGTTTTTTTTTTTTTTTTTTAATGTTTGTGAGCCCATTGGGAAATTATTAATGTAGAGGTTCTTATCTGACCTCAGCATCATTCATTATTTACAGTCCTCTTCATAAAGGCTTCAAAGCAATTAGATGACAAAATGAGACAGGCTCGCTCTGTGTCTTTCAGTTACTCTGGGTGTGACTATGTGGGTGACATTAATTAGTTTTCATGATGGATTGCACTGACAATGAGCCGGTCATCTGCAGTGTATCAGAAAGCTGGTGGTATGTTGGGCCAGTTTTCCCATAATAATTTGAACACAGCATCCTCCATTCACAGCGTGAGATGAACTGTTGTCTGTTTAACCTAGAGGTCGGTGACATGCAGCCACTTCAGACTCTGATCCCTGAAACTGTCTTTTTTTTTCTCTCTCCTGAAATGGCTGCTGCACCACCAGACAATGTGGAGCACTTTTCACCCTGAAACGTGACAATCAGGATGAAGATTGCATGGACTCGACCCCTGGATCTCTAATAGGCAATTTTGTCTGGCATAGATTCATCCTGGAATAAAAGATAAAAGTAACTGCCTGTTAATTAACTTTGTAGCATAAAGTGAAAAGTTTGGATCAGACCATAAAAGACAATGTACTGTCAAGAAGGAAAATGAAGGGAATGTTCCTAAAAATAATGGTGTGTTCTAATATTACTTGTTAAATCATATCATATATATTTATAAAGATAGATAAAATATAGCAAACATTCAATTAATGAAAATTGATTAATTATTCTGTTAGGTTCTTTTTTATTATATATAATTTCAGTGTCTGTGTATTAAAATCTATTTTATTTGTGTGGTTATGTGTTTTATTTAATTTTGTGATTTTATGACTTATTGTGTGAAGCACTTTGTAACCTTGTTTCGAAAAGTGCTCTATAAATAAAGTTATTAAAGTCTCCATTTCACCCAAACTGTGCCTGAAAGAGACAACAAAAAAAAATCTTCCCACACTTTCACACAGAAATTATTTAATTTTGCACATGCAGATGCAATTCAGAATAGATCATCTTAGATAAAAAGGAGAAAAGTGTGTGTAAATTGGAGGTGTACAAATATATGTATACATAATTTATCACATATTCCCAATGCAAAAAATACGTGCAAGATTTAGTTAAAAGACATCTTGGTAAAAGTCAAAGGAACTTCTATGCATTTCTCCATTAAATTGATAAAAAACCCATGGTCAAAATGCACTTTGGAAGACAGATTATGACATAAAGCCATAATTAATGGGAATGTTTGAAAATAAAGACCGGTCCACTCTCACTGTACCGTGGACCGATTATTTTGTTGTTTTTCTCCACACAGTAAAAACTTGTAATTCTGACTTTAACCATGCAGGATGTGTTGGCTTGCGGGTACAAATATTTGTGTGCCGCGCAGTGATGACGCAATGACGCAGTGACCATTTCGACGAATCACAATTTAATTTAAAATTTATTATTTTATTTAATCTAATTTCAACCGCAAGAGAGCCGGTACTAAAAAAAGTGGTAGCAAGTTCCAGGTACTTTTTGCAAATGGAAAACCAAACTAAAGTAGAGTTGAGTCGAGGTGCGCTGGTTTCATGCTGTGGAAAAGCGCAATATATTCCATATACTATTCCTTTAATGAGAAGAGCCTCCCTTCAAGCCTTTGCTCAGGGTTAAACAAACCCCTTGTTATTTGACGTCATATGTGTGCGACGGGCCTTTGCGTACAGTGCTGTGCTCTGCAGTCACTCAGAGGCTGGAAATGGGTGAGTCGCTGCTGAGGGCCGTGTTATCAAAGTGTTTGAACAGAAACTTGTGGACTTGATAAACGCAGTTAAAGAGCATCAGCACGTTTCCTCTGCAGACTCCCGGTGTCCGACAGAAAACGTCTTTGAACCGAGCGGCGCTGTTAGTTTTTAAGCTAGCAGGCCAGTGTTGAGGAGCGGAGCCAGGCCCAGCGGAGAGTTGACTACATTGTTTTTGTCAGCTGCGATAGTTAAGCAGCTAATGAGGCAGATGTAATCGTCGGTACTCGTTACTCTCACATATTACAGCGAGACGACCCGCACAGTTTACGTGGGGCTGTTTCCGGTAGCACATTACACGTTAGCTAACTGAATTACAGCTAGCTAACTGCATTAAAAATAATGACTTCCCGGAGGACAGGCTATACTGGTAGCATGGATTCCTCTCCATCCAACAGCAGCTCGGTCCACAGTGGAAATCGTAAACAAAGCATAATCAACATTCCCGACAGGACTGGAGCAGAGTCCTGTTACGATCGCAAAGCAGACAAGGGTGTATACGGAGCCTCGCAGGGCAGCATGACTGTAACGTCGCTGAAGTCCCGGCTCGCCCCGACCATTCAGACGGCCATGTCCGCTGCAGTGGACACTCTGCTCGGCGAGGTGGTGCTTGTGCTCAACGAAACCCAGCAGGAGTTGTTACACAAGGAGCAGGAGAATGAGAGACTCAAAGTGCGTCTGGAGGTCTCAGAGAGGGAACTGAAGACCTTGCAGGAGTGTCTGTGCAGCGCCCAGAAGCTCATAGACCAGCTCCAGGTCTCATACACCGGCCCACAAACTATTGGCCAGTCAGTTTTTGCCCCATCTCTGTCTTCCATGGCTTCAATGGCTTCAGGGTTGGAGCGGGACCACCAGAACAACAGAAATGTGAATGGAGCAGGCGTAGACTTGGGTCTCGGTGGCTCTGTGGAAGAGTCACTTCATGGGTTTGAACCAAGAGATGATTACAAAATGTGCCAGCTTTCAATCCAACCAGATGGCTCAGTGACTAACCACGCTCTGGACTCCTTCGCATCCAACACATCTCATTTATGCCCTGATTCCAGCAGACCAGGTAAATACACAATGTGTGTTTTGTATGTAACACTAAATATTGTGTGTGTCTTACAAAAGAACATACCAATAACTAGTAAATAAAAAGAATGTACATATTCTCAGTGTTTTATTACTGTAATCCTCCCGTGTTAACAATTATTGTTTGTTTTGTTTTGTTCTTAGAAGAGAGGCAGTCTCAGGGACCAGGTGGAGCACCTAGATTTGAGATCAAAGAGGAGCAGGGACCAGTGTCAGGTTCTGGTCAGCCCAGCAGGAAGGAGCCCGGGTTGCGTAATGACAGCCGAGTCGGGGATGGTGAACGATCGTCCCACAACGTGGGGGATCTTGGTTATGGTCAAGTAGGAGGAGAAGGAGGTACTCAGCGTTCTTTTACTGACCAACTTCGTCACCAAAGACCTGTGCGTGACTGCAGCAGTGCCTTGCAGCAAGGTGGACTTGACGGACAGAAACCTTTGGCTAGGACTTCAGGAGCAGGGAGAGGAGACAGTGTTTCACCAGGCCGAGCAGAGGACTCAGCAGGACCTTCTGCCCCCGAAACAGCAGTGGATCCCTCTGTAGATCGGCCTCACCACTGTTTGGAGTGTGGAAAGACTTTCCGTCTGATCTCCAGCCTGAAGAAGCACATCCGCATCCACACAGGAGAGAAGCCCTACCCGTGTGGAGTCTGTGGCCGTCGCTTCCGTGAATCAGGGGCGCTTAAAACCCATCTGCGCATACACACAGGTGAGAAGCCGTACTCCTGCTCTGAGTGTGGAAACTGCTTCCGCCACTTGGACGGTTTGCGTAAACACCGGCGCACACACACAGGAGAGAAGCCCTACGTGTGTGCCATCTGTGGGAAGCGACTGAGCCGCCTGCAGCACCTCAAACACCACCAGCTGATCCACACCGGAGAGAGACCGTGCTGCTGCCCCTTCTGCAACCGCAGCTTCAAAGAGCCCGCGGCGCTGCGGAAACACATCCGCACACACCGGGAGGAAGGCGGGCACATGGGTATCGGGGCCAATGACGATACGGACCCAGACGCCATGGACGACATTAATAACCTCCATCCTGCAGCTCCATCTCCTCAGATGAGGTTTGGGGAGTGGGGACCTGAGGAGGATGATAGTTCAGTGGTGGACTGTGTGTAGGTGATGATTAATGGAGTGACTGTCTGTGGGTGTTTTACCATGAAACATCTTCTGGGTGAAACAGGGAGTTTGTGTAGTTTGTCAACATGATGGATTTCATCGGGTCATCTGTTCCACTTTAGACTGAAGGACAACAGGCTACATATATCCTCAGCCTTTTAGTTTAGTTTACATCCAACATTTTTATATTTTACAACCAAGATGTAAAGGTTTTGTTTTTATATCAACTGTACATTATCAAACTGCAGTATTTTTTTTGATCACACAACAGTTTTAGTAGTGTTCAGGTTATTTTTGACACAGGGAGTGTATAGGTTTTTCAGATGATTGTGTCATAATTCAGGAACTCAAGGGCAGAAGTGGTCACAAGTTACTCAAACACAAACAAAAGCACAGCTGCTGCAGTTCGATTATTCTGACCTGGATTTTTACTCGGGACAAAACTGTTGCTGTTCCTAAAGGTTTACAGTAAAACAGGCAGATAGTGCTGGCTCGTGCTTCTTGTGTGTGAGACAAACCATCTACATTGCGTAACTGGAAGTATTGACTACATAACCTTGATAAATGAATCATATGTGAGCATATACTCTTATAATCATCTGTTTTCTAGCATGGTGTCAGTATTAGCATATGTTTTATTTCATCTTTTTATGCTTCTTCTGATGGATGCATTGAGGCAAACTGAAAGTTCAGCCTCATCTTTATATTTTATCCCAATCTTGTCGATGTAGATGATGTAATCAGAAAGTTTGTTAAATGGTACAAAAATCCACCCCCTGTGGGTTGAGGAGGACAACTTAACAACAACTGCTCAGGAAAGTCTAAAGCACATTAGTGAATATAACGCTAATGCCTCTGCTGTCAGCTCTATTTTCACATTCTAATTAATGAGAAAGCAGAAAAGCTCCACTCGCTGAGCATGTGTTTATCTTCATGAAGCATGAGCCAGTCGTACTCTGCTCTGTTTGATCTCCTCCTTTCACTCAGCAGAGCCCTCATCAGTCACACAGTTGTAATGTTATCGAGCTGAAGTCAACCGTCACAAATATCCTGATGAAGATTTCCATAAACGCATTACTTGCTCACCAACACATGCAGGATTATTAGCTGACTTCATCATGCATCCAGATCAACAGTTTAACACTGTCTCTCTCTCTCGGACCATATCTTAGCATTCCATGTTTTTTTGTTTTTTTAAAGCTGCTACTGTATGTCTAGAAACCCCTTCCTTATCTGGACTTGTACTATTGTTACCAGCCAGTTACTAGCAATTACTAGCTGACAGACTTTGGTGCTTGCATGTGCGAATCTGTTCCTCCGCTGGCTCTAACGCCTCGCGGCTGTTTGTGTATATAAGAATGTAGTTTTTAGCTGTTTTATTTGGTTTAATAAGGGTTAACATTTGTGTAAAAGTTGATGTGCAACAATGACTTTGTAAAAAAAAAGAAAACAACAATGTAACGTGCTTTGAAAACATCAGTATGCTAACATACAATGTAAATTATATATATATATATGTATGTATAATCTAATTACATTTTTTGCCGATGCTCTGATGTGCTGCACCACTGATGCATCAGGCTGAAACGTCTGGTGTCATTTAACATGTATACTAATATAAGGATCTCCATGTAACTATCCTGTGTACATTTACAAGTGTTTAGTCATTTTAAAAGACATGGAAAGTGTGAAATATCCATCACTGTGTAAACCCAGAAACCATCTGCAGAGGTACTCATCGCCCCAGATAATCATATTTATTGTTTTTTTCTTTTTGTATTACACACAGGGGGGCCTTTGCATGTCAGTTTAAACTGAAATGGCATTATTCCCTAAGAAGTCAGTGTTAAATGTGAAATGAATAACTTTTTTATGCTTCTGTGTTCAAAATATATCCCCCCATCACATTCATCTTGTCACCTACTGTAAATGTTACTATATTAAAGGGCCTTGTTTATACTTGTTTTCTTCCTGTGGTTGTTTTTTTAAATATAGAAAATAATTGTATTTATTGCAGCTTTAAACACTCAGATGATTATTACTGATTGCACATACCGTGAAATTTTTTAAGACCAAATTTAGAAAGAGATGGCATTAAAATAATCTATCTCCTGGATCAGCGGTGTGGCATTTCGCTCCGAGCTAAACCTGTCATCCTGTCTGCTTTTTTTTTTCTTTCTTTTTTTCTTCATGATATCATGGCAGGAGAAAACCACATTAACCCCGGAGCAGAGTTTCCACACCAACTGAAACGTAGCCAAACAGATCATGTAGGTGCCGTGGTCACGCCCAAAAAGGCAAATCCCAAATAACACCTTGCTGTTCTGTCAATGCTGAGTAATGACGGCTGTGTTCAGAAGCACAAACTGCTATTTGAGGTTGCCTTAGGTATCATTAGAGAGGCTTAACAGAACTGAAAAACATATGAATGTATGCTGGCATTTCATCCATAATACCAAGGACGTCTGTGTGCTTTAATGTTGTGGATTGATAAAACTCTCCAGCTTTTTTCCACCTGAAAGTCTTTTATTGCAGATTTGAAGGTCATCTTTTCCCAGATGTTTAACTCATCGCAGAATTAATAACATCTTGATTATATCAGACTCATCAAGGTTGACGTGAAGGTGGTTTTACTGCTCTGGTTCATGTGTGAGTCAGTGAAAACCTGCAGCAACCTCTCAGTGCACAGACAGTTGTTTGTATTAAACACTAGAATAAATATTCAGGATTGTCAGATAAAGTTTTTAAATGTCACATGTAAACATCATGAGCCTTATGAGCTGGAGAAGCATTTATTACATTTAAAGTCAAGCAGTAGATCTAGAACATGGTGGTACATCTGAGTTATGTTTAAATAACTGTCATTAATGCTCATTAATGTGGTTTATACCGCAGGTTTCTGCTCACACTATCCTCAAGAAAAAGAAACTCAAACAGATATCTTTGCATTTTTGTGATCCATAAAAAGTTGCAGGGTCACCAAAACTATTACAGTTCATCTTATTTCATTCTATTATACATTCAAGATGCAAAATTTATTGTCCTATGGATGGTAAAACAGCAGTTACACAATAAAACTAAATTATTAGTTACCAGTCTTTACACCAGAATTAAACACAGTAGGAAACAAATATCATTTAGAAACAAGATATTATCAAAAATAGTAGGACGATTACAAGTTTGCAGTATCTGTGCTGAACTGTGCAAAAACAAAGTAAAAAATAAAATACAATGAAAAATGAATCAAATAATAAAAGAGCAGCAGAATGTGATGTGGTGATAGTAACAGTGAATATCACTTAATAACAGAAACAGAGTTGGTTTGAGTCTAGATAGTGGTGCTGTGGATTTGTGTGTGTGTGTGTGTGTGTGTGTGTGTGTGTGTGTGTGT
>OOFC01006096.1:24428-44975 GCA_900323345.1 Pseudochromis fuscus
GTTGTTAGAATATTTCACTGGAAACCTCCACATGTTTACCTGGAGGTGGTGCTAGAGGATCACCAAAGCCACAAGAACTCATCCTTCTGGGGACCATGAATGTTCAAAATCCAGAATAACACCTCTACACTGAAATACTGATCTAATACTGTTAGATAATGCAGGTCATGTTGGTGTTGATCATGAGCTTGAGGTAAAAACAAACAAGCAAAAAATAACCTGAAATGGTTTGTGTATCCTGGGGGATGCAGTCGTTTAACAGGCCGAGGGAACAGAGCAGGTGTGATGCAGGTGCACTTGAACTCATCGTAAACACTGAAGGAAGATGGGTTAAGTATTCAGGTCATGTGACTTTAAAAACCAAAAAAATATACACTGAAAATTTGTATTAAAATCCACAATGGTAGCCAAAGATGCTGTGTATGCTGTTAATTATCAATAATTTAAATTTATTGAAGGATAGCAACATGACATGCAGCATCTCGTTTTCAAGAGAGTCCGAACACAAAAACTTACAACACTACAATACATAACTAACACAATCAAACAAAAACTGACAAGTACAGACAGCTCTCCCACCTCCCTCGCCCCTCCACCTCAACCCCAGCTCCAAGATACATACATAGATATAGATATGTACAGATGTACACACTGTTTGTAGTCATAAACCATGTATGTGTACACATGGATAGGCATTAATACATATACATATAGATATTCACATAGATACATAAACATATACATAACACCATACATCTACATAATCACACACATATATATAGCCTAGGCTGCATGTAGATTTCAACACACAAGCCTTAGTGTATATGATTATGTTATAGGTCATGCTTAATATATTTTGGGAGAAAATAACAACTATAGTTTGGGAAAAAACAACATCCTTGATCCATCAGATAAACAGAATGAGGTAATCTTCAAAAATATTTATGTGTGCAGGACCTCTGAGGAAGAGGTTGACCAGAGGCTGCGAAGTATCCACGAAGCTTCTCTCATTTCCTCTAAACTCAGGATTGAGCTTTTTTGTTGTTTTTAAACTCTAAAGAATTTTTGATATAAATAAATTGTAGTGTGAAGTTTTTTTTATGAATGGAGTTGAATAATATACAGTTTGTATTCGAGTTCAGCTGCAGGAATAGATGATTTTTACTCAACATTTTATTTTTAGCCAGTATTTTGATATTCTTAACCAGTATTTTGTGGTTTTCACCCAGGATTTTATTGTTTTAATCTAATCCAGGGTAAAAAAAACAACAAAATACACGGTGAAAACAGCCCATCTTGTTGGGTTAAATGTAGGTAGCCCAATGACTAGAGTAGAATAGTACAACAATGACAGAAGCCATGCAGGTGCGTCATATTTTATTATTTAACTTTCAGCCCTGTCACTATATTTTTGATGGCCGGAGTTTTATTTGTACATTGTTGAGTTTCTGCTTTAATTCAAGTAAAACAAAAACAAAAAAAAAAACATATGGTATCTGACATCTTCAGACAGACGGAGCTGTTTTTATCTTTAGGTTGTGTAATGTGTGTTTATTTGTCTTTTCTGTTTCTGCCATTATTGTCTGGCGCAGTGAGCAACTCTGAGGTTTCAGTTTCCAGAGGGGAAGCAATTATATTGTACTAACAATAATACTCGGAGATGGTTCTTGTGTGACCTACAATGTATTTACTTTCTGTGTGTGTGTGTGTGTGTGTGTGTCTTGGCAGCCGATGATGCAGTGATGGTGAGCAGCAGAGAGAAATGTGAGAGCGGCCTGTGAACTCTCCATAGGCCCATGCAGTCATTTCCTCAGCGACTGAAAGTAAACACTCTCTCTTTTTTGGAGAGGAAGTGACTCAACTCTCTCTCCTTCTCTCTCTGTCTCACCCTTTTCTCTTTGTCTCTCTCACTTTCACCCTCTCACCCACATGACCCCAAACACTCACTGTACAGCGGTGTGAGGAATAGTAGATAATCCTAGTGGATAATAAGCACGCTGACTTTTCCCAGGTAGGAGTCAGAGCTGAACGTATCACCCCAGTGATGTTTAGGTGGGTGGACTCTGGCATCATGTTTACTGTTTGATCATTGATCTGTTTTACTCAGGGTGGATGGCAGCATCCAGTTGGGTTTTGTTTGGCTGCATGTACCGACGGCAAAGATGTAAAAAATGTAATTTGCTGCAGTTGTTGGCAGCGAGCAGTACTGTGGGCAGAACAGATGTTTGTGCTTATTTCTGAGTAAATTAATTTTAACCTGAGTTTATTTACTACACTACTTTCAGAAGGACATTTTGTGCTTTTTTTTAAAGACAGTTGCTAACTCCTCTGCAAAATATCAGTTTACACGCAGGACACACAGATGACCTCACTGATAACAATCAGGCTTTATTCTCATAAAGAAGGTCATCTTCCAGAATAAAGGCTTTTATTTTGTTAAATTTCTTTGCAGATTGTACAGATTATATGTAGATGCAAATGCTTTTTACACTTTTGGTTTGAATTTAACCTTTCCCGACTGTACTCCTGTAACTTTTTCTTAAATAAACATTTTGTTTTTAGCAATTTAAACTTTTGTAGGGACTTCAGGAGAATCTTTGGACAGGATCCCATCCTCTGATCTTGTCCAAAATTCAAACATTTCTTCTTTTAGTAATAGCCTACCTTATCTCTCCAGGGGGGAAAAAATAATAAAAAAAAAACCCCATCAATATCTGTTTAGTAGTGTTTCCAAAATGTGCACAGAAAGACCAACAAACAAACATCAAAACAACACAGGCAGAAACTTGACCTCCTTGGCAGGGCGATTAATGTCCACCTGGCTTTGTCCTTGCAGGTTGTGGAGCTGCTGATGTTGACCTCAGCCTGACCCTGAAGTCATATGACATATGATAACATCTGAAACTCAGAAGACTATTTTATTGACATGCTAGTGTCACTGCACGCTGGGTGAACTAACACTGGCTGAATGAAGTGATGATGATGTATTTTGTGAGCAGCACAGCAGGTCTGAGTGACCTGACAGGGGCTGCTGACTGATCAGGATCCACCGCTCAGTCTCACCCTCACACATTGTATCTTCACACTTCAGGAACTCAACAAACACAAAGGCTTATAAAGTAATATATTATATGTCTTTTATTTCCAGAGTGACACACACAGCTGTGCAGCTGTGATTTGCAGAGTGGGGTCTGTGCAGGGGCAGCAGTGCACAGCAGAGGAGAGGAGAGCAGAGGAGGGGGTGTGAGGAGAAATAACCAACAAGGAAACCACTCTCAGCTTTGCTCCTGCACCGCCTGGCTGGCCTGCAGCCAGGTTTCTCCAGAGAGGGTTGGCTCACCCCTTCTCCTCTCCTCCCTCTCCTCCCTTCTTTCTCTCCCAAACCCACATACGCACTCTCTCCAAACTCTGCAAAGCAACAGGCGAGAAGAAGGAAGAGAGACAAAAGCGAGGACCAAACTTCAGCAACTTTTTTCTGGCAAAGAGGAACAACGAAGAAACTCTCCAAAGATGCCAACCGTGTGGGCTTTACAGACGGATCACTTGGGTACGCGAGGGAAGTGATTTTTCTTTTTTCCTTGAGGAGAAAACAGGAGGGAGGACGCGCTTTTTTCCGCCGTATGAGACGTCAAAAAATTTCCCTCGGTTAACAAAGCAGGCGCTTTTTTGTTTGTTTTTTTGCTTTTGTTTTGTGAGCTGGAGCAGCTTGTGATTTAATGGGTCTGTGTGGAGGGCAGTGAAGGATGCCAGGATGCCCTCTGTGATCTGCCTTCTGCTTGTCACCTGGCTGAGCGTCCACAGGCTGGTGTGGTGCACGGAGCGCTCCTCCACACGGGAGCGCTTCAAGGTGGTCATCGCTCCTCTCATCTGCAAGAGGATCTGTCTGAAGGGACAGTGTCAGGATACCTGCGAGCAGGGCAACAACACCACGCTGATCGCCGAGAACGGACAGACGGCCGATACACTCATCGGACAGGGCTTCAGGGTCGGTGAGTGACGGAGGACCCAAACAATGCTGTTTATTTATGAGCTGGATATAAATAGGCCGCTGCGATTAACTAATAGTGCCGCCCTGACCTACGGGTTTATGGGTTTTCCTCCGCAGAGGTGAGACAGGCCTGTTTGTTTGCTCATAAATTGACTTTTTGTGGACAATGAAATCACTAATTACTTCTATGGAACTCCATAAAATGCGTAAAAATGGAAGGAGCTGCTACACTTACCACATTTTTAATGTTACTGCGAGGAAGTGGTGGAAAAAGTGTTAAGATGAAGTCCATTTGTGCCTCATTACAAGAGAGTCATTACTGGAAAACAATAGTATAAGCAGAAAGAGTTTCAAAGTGAAAGTGCTCACAGTGCCAAAAGGTTTATTGGGTGTCTAATACAGATAGATAAACTTTAACAAAGCATTATTCTTATGTCAAACCTTCATCTGTGCAGCAAACTGGCAAATAAATGCAATAGAAAGTCTCTTATAATCTAAATTATCCAATAAAGCGCTAAAACTATGAGCACAAGCCACACAATAAAAATGAAATATATCTCATTTCTTAATAGCTTCATGGTTTGATGCTTGAATTGAAGTTATTGTTATATAATAGGTAAAGATAAACTTCAATGAAGCATGATTCTTATGTCAAACCTTCACCTGTGTAGTGAACTGGCAGAATTTTTTAAACCACCTTTCAAACCAAAAAGTCTCTTAAAAGAGAAATAAGGATATATAATATTTAGCAAAATGGTACTTTAGTACAAAAATATCCTCAAGAAGGGAACCAGATATACCATTAAAATGAATAAACTATGAAGGTGAATCTGGTTTGTTTGTATCTTCATGATTTTATAGACGAAGCAGGATTCTTATCTTAAACTTTCACCTGTACAGTAACCAGGCAGATATGTGTAGTATTATTTTTCATACCACACTTTTAAAGTAAAAAGACTCTCAAGATAGAAGTAATACCATAAACCTCACATACTGTATCACACAATTGTACTTTAGTACAAGTAAATGTCATTTATAACTGCACCACAGTGGTTTATATAATCCAAAAAGAATAATCTGTGACCTGAAAAAAGTTTAATGAAGATAGATAAACTGTACCAAAACATGAATCTTGTGTAAATGTACAGTAAATAGGTAGATACATGTAGTAAAAAGTAAGTTTTCGCCACCTTTTAAAGTAAACAATCTCTTAAGGTTGAAACAATCCAATAAAGTACATTTATTCTATCACAAAATAGTACTTTAGTACAAGTAAATGCTATTTATAACTGTACTACAGTCATTAAAAATAAATAAGCTTTGACCTGAAAGTGATTAGCATGAGCCACACTGTAAAAATACAGTGTATCTGATTCATTCATGACTTCATGGTGTGATGCCTGCTGCTGATATCCACCATGATTTCACTGCCATTAAGACTTTATGTCAAGTGGGTAGAAGCTCTCCTCCGCAAATAAATAGGTGGCTAAGATGAGGTGAGGTGGGTTTACCCTCCACTGCATCGCTGCAAAACGTTTCCCATCTTACACTTTAATTAGTGGGGCATGGCTCATTACATAGCGTATAAATGTACTCTTAAGATGCATGTACTTTAACCACCCCCACCCCCCAACTCCAGTGTCTGGTTGGCATCAAGTGAAACCTTTTTCTGTGCTGTATCAGATCAGCTGTGGTGAGACATGGAGCCTTGCAGTCTACATCAGTCTCCGGCCCAGAAATGGATTTCACTGATTCTCTCTTCACTCTCGTTAGTTTGATACTCGGTGAATGCAGTAACACTTATTAACCAGTATAAGAACTCACAATTGTGATTTTGTTTCATCGACCTCTCTGGATGTCTGTGCAGATTTTTATTTCAGGATTTTAAAGGAGAAATTAAGCAAAGTCTGTAGGAGGAATAAATCAGAGAGGTGGAAGCTGCTTGCACAGATGTAGCCTCTGCAGCTGCTTTCTTTGGTATGCCCATGTGGAGGTAAGCGGGCTGGATTTAATCGAGGTTAAGTGAATCCTACTCAGAGAGCCGTGACAGTATTCTTCCCCTTTGACACCGTGTGGAGTCAGAGAGTTGGATCGTACCCCGGTCCTCCCACTTCTCCTCTAATTTCCTGGTGGTGCGTCACGTTCTGGAGCTTCTGTGTCATATAACTCAAGAGAGACACATTAGATTCCTGGAATTCCTCAGGCTGCATCACATTTGGTCAGCATAACTGCCATACACTGACCTGTCTCCCGAGTAGAAAGAATCCTCACTGCGTCCTATGAGTTTTTTTGGCATGGGACACAGCCTTCGACTTCAGCCTGGACGGGAGATGTGTGCTGTTCAGTGTGAGTGCTGGAATGTGGTGTGGACAAGTGGAAATTTCTCTCTTCCGTGTTAAAACGGCCATGGCTATAGCAGCAACAATATGAAGACTTTTCCATATTTGAGCTGTTGTGATGTCAGCCCAGCGAGGCCGAGGCCCAAAATGAACGTGCCCAACTAAACCTCTCCTTAAAAGACATATAGGTCCTGTCGGTGTGTGGACGCGTGAAAAAAGATCTTTTAGTGTGTGTGGAAGGATTTTCAGAGTCTGAATTTGGTGAACAAAGAGACTGAGGACCAAGAAACAGTGAGAGTTGTAGTTATGATCTGGTTCTGGGGTTTCTGCCAACAGATAAAAATCATTTGATGTTTTTTTTTTTTGATGAAGTGTTGAAAACTCGAGGATGACGAACTCAAGTACCTGGTCCGAACAGCCGGAGAGCAACCATGAGAACATATCAATGTTGGCAGAGGTTTGAGCTTCCAGGGAGGAATGCTTTGAGATTTTATGAGAATATTAAACTGACAAAAGCAGGCAAAACTGTGTTATTAGTTTCATCCACCAAATGTTTGATATTTTTAGCTGTGCTGGTGGTGTGGCTCTGGTGTGGAGGGTAAAGTCGGCCTGTGGGTCTGTGTGTTGGCCGGTTCAGGAGTCTGTCAAAACAAAAATATCTCAGCAAATGTTGGATGGTTTGTGCTGAAAGTATGAACAATATCCTACTGATAGTACTACTAATATTTTTTCTTCATGAGCATCAATCATCTGAATTTCAATCACATCATAAAAATAATATGATGAGCTCTTTGATCTGAGCAGTGTGTGATTAAGCTTTTCAAAGCAGCAGACAGACAGACAGACAGACAGAGGACCACCCAGATGTTCAGACAGAGCAGATCGTCTCAGTCTGGATCACTTGCTGTACATGAGGATAAATCACCTCAGTGACACTTAGCTCATTTCCATGTCCTATCTGAAAGCTCACAGAGATCAGTGAGTTGCACTTTCACTCAGTCCCGGTCTGTTTAATACACACTGCAGTATCTACCTCCACCTGCAGCTCTGGCACACGCTGCCGTTCATATACTCACCAGATTCAGAACTTTATGGTTTACAGCTGAATGCTTCCTTGACACATTTAATCCGAGCATCACTGCAGCTGAATTTAAAATATGTCAGATATGCTTTGGTCGTATGTTCCCAGGGAGTCCATGTGTCATTAATAGATCGATAACTCCCTGTACACTTCCTAATAAACTGATGAAAGCGCAGAAACTTGAAACTCCTCCAGGCAGAGTTGGCAGGCGCAGAAACGTTTTGCAGCCACACATGCCCCCTTTTCATGGACTCCACATGCGTATCTATGTAAGTCATCACAGGGCTCTGCAGGGGAGGGAGACAGGGGCCTTGTTAACAATTATGTCAGGACTAAAAGAGTGGGTGTGTGTTATATTTAATACAGTGGATGTTTACTTCTTCTATCGCACAGCTTTCACAAACAGTAAGAAAACACACCAACGATGAAGAAGGGATTGTATGCACCAAATAGTTATGGATTTGCATCCTGTCATCGTCTCATGAAAACTCACTTTGTGATGATATCTGACAAAAAAAAGTTATTTTATATGTGCATTTTTAATCTGCTGTGCTTAAAATATCGTAAATTGTTGAAGACAGTGAGTGTGTTCACGCATCTGGTTCACACTTTGTCAGACTTATATTTTCAGTCCTCATCAAACATACCCATCAATCAAAATAAAGTGGTTACACAAAGATCTGTATCTGCACACTTGCTTTGGTTGTTCTGATTGAAGTGAGTTTTTTTCCCAAAGAGAATTAGTCCAAGTGTAATTTTTTTCTTGCCGTTGCTAGCACAGAGGCATCCCATATATCAGCCCTACTGACAGCAGCTGCTCAGCTCCCAGACAGCCCTCCGAGCTCCGTCTGTCCTCTGCATCCCAGCGGCATCTCATCTTTATCAGGGCTCCAGACTTCCAGGCTGCTCTAGATATCCGTCTTTTTCTGGAAAAAGTGAGAGCGCGGGGCCTCGTGTTGCACAAGAAGTGGTCTTATCATATCCTAGTCTGCACTTGTCTGCCTTAAAATGGGCAACATGACAAATGGAAATGGCTATTTCAGGACTTCCCATGTGGTTTCGTATTTAGAGCAAAGTGACAGTAGTAGCCTTGTGGTTTGTTTTGGTTTTCCTTTGGCATGGGTCAGAGGTCCATGGGAGCCTGAAAATGAAGACAAGTCAGTTAAATACAGTGGACGGGGCCTAGTTCTGCTTTCTCTCTATTTAGGGAGGTGAGTTTATTTTACCTTTCAAAGCCCTCTGCTCTTCCCCACACACTCCTTTTTTCTCTCATGCCAAACCCTGGAGAAGGCGGTCTAACACAGGCAACCAAAAACCTGCAGCACTCCGGGTTTTTGCCACAGGTTGGACTGAACTCAGAGGCGAAGTTGGGCACGGCTCCCGTGCTCACACCCTGTCAAACACAAACACACATGCGCGAGGGAGTCTTATGCACATTCATTTGCAGCTTATTAATCATGAAAGCTTCTTACCTTGGGCAAAATGTGCATTAAATTCTTGTCAAGGCTGAGTTTAAATATATACGAGTGCACATACTGGCACCTCTGCAAAGTCTATTTATGCTTGTCAGGGAAATTATACATGAGGTTATTTTTCGTCCTCATTAACCTTTTACCACTGTTTAACAAGTGGGATCACTTGTGTGTCAAACCACACACACTGAGGTTGAAGTTATTTTCTAGAAGTTGTTCCCTGTCAAAAAACAGATCAGCTCCAATTCACAGCTTAAAACTGGGTGTCTAGTTTAAAGCAACTGGACAGTCCTAAAGCTTTATGTCCAAATTAATCACAAAGTTTTAACAATCAAAGTGGAAAAAAACAAATTTCTTTTCATTTTATTGTAGCTGCCCCAAAAGAAGAGTGGCTGAAGGTTAAAGCAAGACCGCACCACAACTCATATTCAAAGCCTAAATCCATGAGTTTCCCATGAAATCTTCCATGTCATCACTTTCTGTGAAAAAAAGCCCTTTCTGCTCTGCAGGTTGAAAAAAGCATCACATTAAATTAAGTTTGGAAAACAAAGCAGCAATTAGACGTTGTTTTTTTTTAACATCACAGGAGAACAGTGTGTATATTTGCATGTGTGTGTGCGCGCTCAAGAGCAGCATACTGAACCCAACTCAAACAAACAACCTTCTTTGCCATCTTTAACACTCTCCTCCCATTTGCGTAGCGAGGGGGAGAAACGGAGCAGTTATTTAAAGCCACTCGGAGGAATGTGAGCACTGGGGACTGCACCCACACGGTGCAGGACCCTGTAGCTGTAGCGATTAGCCAGGGTAAACAGAATAACACGGACTCTGCCAGCGCTGCCTTGCTGCTGTGGCCTGAGACTGTGCGGCCTACAGGCGTTACCTGCCACGCGCTCCGGTGCTGAGTATCCTGCAGGGCAGGTATCTGACATAATCTCAGCAGAGCACTGTCAGCACTCCGCTACCTGCCTGCCCTCCAGTCCTTATAGCCAAGGCTTTTAGATAGTCATTATATGACATCATCTGCACTGGTGCCAAGATTCTGTCTGGCTCTCCTTTTCACAAACATTTCTGCCAGAGGGGAGTGACAGGGTAAAGCTGGATTTGTGCCCACCCAAGAGCTATGTAAACCACATTGCATATTTCCATGACATGTGAAATTCACATTGTGCAAGGAAGAGATTGATTTAGATTTAGATAATTGCAACGCCTTTTTACTCAGATCCGTCCTGATCTTCTTAATGAGGGTTGCGTCTCAGGAGCAGTCTGCTCGTCGTCATCGTCCAGTTTCTGTAATGCTAACAAACTGTTGTTTTAGGCTGACTGCGAGAGGTAATGAATGCCTTTGGGGACAGTGCTCGGCTCTGGAAAAGGGCAAAGCTATTGTTTGGTTAGCTGAAGCCGAGGCCGCTCAGTTTCTCGGGCTCTGACAGAGCGTGGAGAGTTCTGCAGGGGGGAGGAAGAATTCGTACGCAGGTCTGAGCTTTCAAAAGGCGGTGATTATGTCATTTACTCCCAATGTCTGGCTCGGCTGCAGGAGTCTGACCCACTTCATACGTCGCTCCTCAGTTCGTGTGGTATGTGGTCTCGCAGTGCCAGTCGATGGTAGGTGTATTTGGGGACGTGGTTTCCTGCTCTGGAGGTGATGGTAAAGGGAAGCACGTCATACGGTCACAGCCGGACTCCCATTCTCTTTCTAAACAGTGGCTCTAGTGGCTCGTTTCATTTATTTTTAATGAAGCCAGTGATGTTCAATCACGTTCCCTCAGGGAATGGAAAAAAGAAAAAATACTACAAGTGGGAATACTCATGGAGACCATCATCCTTTACTGTCGCTCTGTGCAGAGCTCAGCTGCTTGTGGGTCATCATGTATATTTTTCGGGCCTGGACCAAAAGCTTGAACCCACTGTTTTGTGGACTAGTGTTTTGAAATGTCAGTTTGACATTTGATCTTTGGTATCTTGGTTTTTTGGAACCAGATGTGACCATATTTGGAGAAGCGGGGGAGGGGGGCGGGACTTATGGAGCATCAGAAGCAGTCTATGGGTGACAGCTGAGATGTATCCGTGTTTACGCCTTTATTTAACATATGTCGCCAAACCGTCCTGCCGACCACTTGATGTTACTACGGCAACGTTGGGGCTCGCGCACAGCCAGAAGAGTGGCAGCTTTTGTAAACAGCTAGCAAAGTTTGCTAAAGAGAGGAAAAGGCAAACGGATTCAAGGACTATGATGTTGTGAGAGGACAAAGTTGTTCATGATTTGCAAATGAGGGCAAGACGAAGGAGGTTAAACATGAGAGCTGCATTTTCTGTTATGTCCTAATCAGGATGCATCAGGATGCATTAGCATTTGCACTATAAAAGGTATGTGGTCACGTGTTCCACATCACCTCCGTGTGTGGTTGGCGTGATCGGATTTCAATGTGTTTTGGTGGTTGTTCACACTTGTATTTAGCGCTGTCCACTTGTGATCCGATCTTAAAACCAAGTGGAAACAGGGTCTATGAGATCAGGCCTGTCAATCACACCAGTCATGTCCCCAAATCATACCTGTCTTTCAGGCCTAATATTTTAATAATGACATCAGAATGATTTGTTTCATGAGTAAAGTCAACATTTCCAACTCTATTGGAGCCAGCATCTAGTGGCCATTGGTGGTGTTGCACTTTAAGACACTTTCACAATGGGCTGACTGAACTGTTAAAATATTTGTGAGTTTATATAAAAGAAGTTTCTATGTTTAAATTTAAATCATATTTGTTTCTTTCTTTCCTTGTAACTACTGTGATTGGGTTTTAAAAATGTCTGTATCATGCATCACAAACAAAATAAAACAGTCAGAAAACTCCACCAATGGAAACACGACTCACGGTGGCATCACAGTGCATATTCCCTGATCGCATGTTGACCCAAAAGACATGAACTGCTACATCTCAGAGTGGGTTGATTGAGACGTGGACTGAATCATAGTGAAAGTGACTCAGTGGGCATCGTCACTGATGGTGTCTGAATCTGCAGACTGGATAAATTGCTATTTGTAGTAGTGACTGTGCTCAGAGAAAGGGATAGATCAGGCTGTTGTATCATCTGTATGGTTGGGGATTATGTCTGCAGTAGCTTTTAGTTCAGCGCGCTGCGGTTTGTAGGGCTGTAATTTGTTGTTTTTGTGCTGGGAGGGTGCGGCTGGAGGGAGGGAGGGGGCTGACGATGCGTCATCTCCAGACAGACAGGAGTGAGTGGGTGGGTGGGTTTTCACAGGCCACTTAAAGGGCAACCTTTCCTTTCTTTGTTTCGTTCTGTGTTTCTTTTTTTTTTTCTCAACATTTTTCTTTTCAGCTTACAAATAACAGCAGGGTACTATACTTTCCCCACTGGGTAATCATTGTAATATGGTAAAAGTCTCTTTTTTATGTTTTTTGTGGTCATACAATGATTCTTTTTCACGTTATTTTGTTGAGTTGAGGAGTGTTAAGGTAAAAAGTGTCTGGGTATCACAATTATCCTCCTGAAACGTCTCTTTTTTCTCTGGATTTCACACTTCTCTCTCTTCTTTGTGCAGCTTTATTCCCGCGTTTTCCCAGATATCTGATATATGTGACAAATACATGTTCCCTCCAGCCTCTCATGTCATAAAAAGAAATCTGTTTTTCTCCTCTAGTCGTGAATCCTGATATTTGGAGGAACGTGCTCTCATTTGTATGTCACGTGAAACACTAACGATAAGAGCTGGAAGACAAAGAGACTCCCCTCCTTCACTCTCTCTCTCCTTCGTCTGCTGTGTTGGAAAATTATACGTTTCCTGACTCTTGGAACTTACCTGCAAGCTGCTGTTCAATATTAAATTTGGTTTCAAAGGCATGGCAGTCAAGGATAAAGTCAGCTTTGAATTTTTTTCTCACCCTAATTGAAGCCATATTTTGGAAAGATACAGTTTTACATTTAATGGCAGCACAGCGTGGCTGCTTTCAACTTTTTAATTCATCCACTTTTTTTGCAGATCTAAACGCAAAATGAGTCACTTTTGACTCCTGGATTTGTTCTTAACTTCTTCCATTTTCTTCTGTGGAAAATAATGCTCATGATAACATAACAGCTTCACATCCACAAGTCCCACCCCCTCCTCACTATTCAGCCAGTTTGCCTTATTCATGCCTCACATTCATTCAGACCACCAAATGACTCTTTGATTTTTAATAACACACCACCTCGCGTCTGAGGAATGTGTTAGATGTGTAAAGACAAAGGTGTAGTGGAAACACAGAGGGCGGCTCGCTCTGAGATGCTATCCAACAAAAGAGAGTCAATGGGCAATTTCAGATCTGCTAATGAACTCTGAGGTGATGATTCAAACAGAGAGTCCTCTGGAAAGTTAAACCCTTGTTATGATCTCAACTTTTAAGCTTTCTGCTGTTTTCAGTATGTAATGTGGTGCAGTCGCCTAACCACAGCAACTCCAGGAGACGATACACCCTCCACTTAATAGCACTCACGCACACACGCAGACAAACACGCCCATTTACATTCGAGATCTGCAGAAAGCATTAGGCAGTGTGAGTGTAATGAAGGATGCAGATGTGAAGGAGGGGGATTCACTGCATGTTGTTACAACATACAAGTTATCCAGACCTCCTGGAGCTCTGAGGACAAACAGACATGAGACAGCTAATTTACACACAATCCAATAATCTGGATATTATAGGCATGAAGTGCAGATGTAACACCACCTGTTGTTTGGAGCTTTCAACCCTGGAAACCTTCCTCGCTCCTGTATGAGGTTGAGTTTAGGATGGATGACTGGCTGTGATGATATTGATTAAAATTACTTTATTACCATCACTGCAGTTCAATGGATTTTTTTTCTCCTCAATATGGGAAAATCCAAAGGAAATTCAGGCTGATGGAAATTGTTTTATTTTTCCACTTACTCAGACAGACTGACGGGAAGTGGAAAATGACATTAGGCAAAGCAGGGCAATTTCATTCACTCTGTGTATAGAAAGTATTTTTACTCAACTTTGATTCTGTATTTACCTTGCTAAAGAAAGTGTCTACAAATAAGCTGGATAGTCTTTTTTTATTTACATTTAATGCAAACAGCAGCAAGTAACACATAGAAAAGAGCAGACAAAATAAAGTACAAGCAGAAAACAGAACGAAAATAGATATGGACAAAGCCTGTGACGTCACCATCTGGTTTGTAGACTCCTGCTTTGACACCAAGAGATCGGCATTTGAATGTCACCATGTTGGTTGTTTGGAGGCAGAAGTGACCTTGTTAGTATATGATGGAAGTAGTAAGGAGGCGGGTGTGACCCTTGACCCTGAGATCATTGCCCAAAGTGTGTGAGACTCGACTTCAGCACTGCTCTGATTGGAGACCAGGGAGTTAACCACACCCCTAAATCTTTGTCATTTTGAAGCCTTATTTTGACTTAATGATGAAATGATTTTCAGATGGACTGGCAGATCCCTGAGAAGAAGAGCTGACTTTAGCTAATGACATCAGAATGACTTGTGGAAAAAATGTATTGACTGAGTATTTCATGATTGAAAATTACCATTTTTTAGTTGAAGTCAATGGAGTTTTTTGCAGCGAGCCTCCAGTAGCCGTCGGGAGTATTACAGTATTTTGCTTATCATCCTTGTTTCATTCATTTCCATAAACAGTGTATGTGCAAAAAGTTCAAAAATACAAAGAAAAACTTAATTCATGTAATTTCTGGAAGCCAATGAAGTCTGAAATGTAAGGAAACACTTTCTATAGTAGGTCTACATTTTCTCTTTATGCATGTACAAGTAAGCAGTCAATCCATGATTAACTTCTGTGTTTGTAATGTTTATAAATAAAGTTACATGACTTAGTAGTTTAGTTAAAGCTGCCATCTGACTTTGGACAACTTCAGAAGTGTATTTTCTGACCTCTGTGGGGTGGAGTTAAATCCTGTAAACAGCCAGAAGGCACAAACAAGGGACCAGACTTCCCACAAACCGGGCCATGCTTCATGCCAGGGCTACATAAAAATGTCATTTATGAATGCTGTGAATGGCATACTCCTTTTTTTTCTTTTTTTTGCCCGCATCCTGTTTGTGTCAACATGTGCAACAGATAAAACTGTGAGTTTCATGAGTTGTGTGTAAAACTGACCATCAAACACAGTTTCTTGTCAAAGTCATAAAAATGTATTGTTTCTGTAGTCGGCGCTGTGTGTTGCATGGTATTACACCGGCTCTATTTCACAACATGAAAAGACTCCATTCACAGGACCCCCTGCCCCGACCCCACCCGAGAAACATAACCCAAAATATGAAATATGACTTCCCTCCTCTCCTTTGTGTTCATTAGTGCAGCACAGGCTACATCAGAGCACAGTCAGACACCTTCCCAGCCAGATGGGGCCTCAGTCCAGACTTTGCCTACAGTATATCATCTCTTTCGTCTCTGTGGGTTTAGATTGTGTAATAACATTTGGAAGGAGGTTCTTCTGCTCTCTCTCTGTGTCTGCAATATCAATTTCCAACCCCCACATCTTTCCCACTTTCCTCTCCTGCTAAATCCAGTGCTGAGAGCAGATCTGAACCATGGAAACTGGAGCTCTTGTGTCAGAGTCTTCAGTCTCGCCGTCTTCCTCCTGCCACGCGTGAACCCTCCAGCTCGATCCTGCATGTCGCTGCCTGCACCCAGTCCTCGCGGTTAAAGACCACTGTCACATGCTGTTAGAGGTGCTGAAAGGCGGCTACTGAAGTATTCATCTTGCCTCGGATTTAAAATATTTTACCACACTGGTCGGGTGTTTGATCGAGGCTCTTTCATTTTTCTGCCAGACTTTCACTATGTGAGGATGTCCCTGCTGTGTTTAAAGTGATCTAGTCCCCTAATTACGCCGCAGCCCAGACTCCCTGGCAGTCCACACCTAATTACTTCCATGTGGACACACTTGGCTCAGCAGCAGGAGGAGGGCTCCTCTACTCCTCTACCTTTGCTCCAATAATCACTTATCATGTGTACTGTTAGAGAACTGATTGTAGTGGTGGTTAATGTTGTAGCAACGTAAGCAGAGGTGGTATATACTCAAGTTTATTTACTGTATTTGGAGGCATATGGAGGAGTTGTCGTAGGAGAGATGATGGACTTTGACGCTCAGTGTTTATAGGAACAATACTGACTTAACAACAACATAATATTGAGTTTATTTAACAAGGAGGCAATGATTCAACTTTAGCTGATGTCCAGAAAAGACACAAAACAGGAGTAAAATAATTGGGAAGTGAAAAAAGGGTATTGCACTTACTGTATGAAAGAGTTGATCTTAACTGCACAGGAAGGGAGGGTGTGGGATAAACTCACTGATAGCATGCAGTTAGGAAAACAATGATGCTGTATAAAAATAACTACCTGGTCATTTGCTGCTATAATGATGAAATTCACATTTATTTTGTTTTGTTTCTGTTATCTTCATTGCTGAGGATTAATATATTTGTCCCGTAAATTTAAGGATGCACCTCTGCACCAACTGTGACACAAGCAAACATTTAAAGCTTTAATCATGTTACATCACATGTGTTTAATCTCTCCGAAAAGTATAAAAAAGACAATTTGCTGTTTCCTGAATTACAGTGTGTGTGCACAGACTGTTCACTGCAGGATTAATTGTCAGTACTGGTGGTTACTCGACTTACTGGCTGGTTTTAAACAGTCAACAGCATTTCAGGTTTTTGGTAAAAAAAACAAAACAAAAAAACAGATATAACTTTCTGCAGAGTAAGGTGTTGAAACATGGTTTGGTATTGGCTCACGTGTACCAAAATGTTCTAGTATGTATAAGGAACTGTGAAAAGAGGAGGCCTCGCTCTCTGTTCCTTCATTAGCTGTAGACCCAGCAGTTGTATAGTTTGGTTTACTCTCTCTGGATTCACCTCAGCTCTGTTTTGCTCACAGCCCTGCTCTCTCTCTCTTTTTCTTTCCTCTGATTGTTCTGTTGTGGGAATTTCAAAAACTCTGCACTTAAATAAACACAATGGGAGACCCAATAAAACTGCAGTGAATACTGTATATGCCATGAACCTCTCTTCCAGCCGGCAGCTTTCCCACAGATTTCAAGATCTTTGCCATATGTCAGAATGAAGCTGTTATACAGATCAATGACTTTACCTGCTTTCCTGGCCGGGCCGATCCGTCAGTCTGTCAAGCTGAAGTGGTTTTTACAGTGGTACAGTTCAAAGTGAATATTTTACGTGGTCCTGCTAATGCCACAAGCTGTTCTGTCTGTCTGCCATATTTGTGTTATATAACACTGAATCGTCAGGTTGTTCACATGATCATATAAAAGTCTGTGTCTGGACTCAGTAGATCCTAACCCAGGAGTTTCAGTCTGTTGAGAGTTTGTACGCTTGTACTAATCGTGTTTGTAGTTTCCTCCTCTGATGTGAATCGTAGCCATTATATCTAAATATTAACACATTTCTCTGTGTGATGATTTCCTCATCTGTGTCTCTCTGCAGTCGTGTGTCCCCTGACGTGTATGAATGGAGGAGTATGCAGTTCGAGGAAGCACTGCTTGTGCCCGCCCGGCTTCACCGGCCGACTCTGCCAGTTTTCACTCCAGCAGATGCAACAAGCTCAGGCAGCGCGGGGCAACCAGCAGCCGGTGTACCCCGTACCTCTGAAGCCAGACGGCCAGAAACTGGTGGAGCACTCAGGCATAGGACGTACACAGATGACGCAAACACAAACAGTTTTCACACTCCCCTTCTCACCAGGGGGGCACCACTCATCAGAAGGTATCTACTGTTTGCTTCAGTGTTTCTCTGCTTGGTTTGTGATGTATTTCGTTCCTCTGATATCTACCTTTGGTTTGTTTCCAGTGCAGATTAATGTACGTGTTCACCACACGCCGGACACCTCTGTAGTCATCCAGCCTCCGGACATCAAGCCTCCTCACAAGACAGGGCCGCGCCCGATCCCGTCGAGACACAAACCAAAGGGGCGCTGCTTCCAGGAGACCACACCCAAACAAGCTGTGAGTTTAATCACATGCTGCAGTGATAAATATTGAACGCAACACACACGTTTCCACTGATTGAGTTTCTCCATCTTTAGTGCAACAGCACCCCGCTCCCTGTTCTGACCAATCAGGAGGACTGCTGTGGCAGCGTGGGAAACTCATGGGGACAAAACAAGTGTTATCAGTGCCCCAAACTACCAAGTGAGTCACACTGTACTTCAAGAAAAGGTTCGGATGTTACAGTGAAGAAAATATTTTTCTTGCCATTTTCTTTTATAGATCTTTATACAATCAACAACTTGTGTGTTCCTGAGAATAAATTACTGTTTATTGAGCCAAAAATGTCAAGCATTCCCACCAATTTATACCTTCCACCTTATGAAATTATGGCCCTGGATTAAAACAATCACTTCATACCTCTATAAAAAAGTGTTTGAATGTGTACATGAAAGTTAGTGGTAAGGTGGGGTGGGGAGTGTGTGAAAAGTTGGGAAGGAGAAAACGGAAGAAATTACGGGAATTACACACAGACAGTGAGACAGAAAAAGAGAATGTGGAAAATAACCCTCTACTTAAGCATGTTCCTATGAGCCGGCCCAGTGCAGGACTGTCATCACACTGCACAAGATTGAATTTCAAGAAAATCTTGGCTACTCACGTTTTTCCACTCCGCTATTATTCCGTCTCTCAGTGCTGGCTCAGACAATACAGCCTTTGACAAAACCTGATACTGTACGTCTGGTTAGTCTTTAAAAAGCTGGGTTGTTGCCCAGAGGGCTGCCTGTTTTGTTACATACATGTCCGTCTTTTTTTTTTTTTTTTTCATGATAATGGTAAAGGTAAGCCGTAATCTTGCCTCTCTGCTGTTTTCACAATGTGCAGTGTTCCCACAGCCCGGTGATATAACTGCCTGACATGTTTTTACTCCCTCATGGAAAGTGGAGCAGCCTTCTGTGTGAAAGGTTCAAGACTCATTTAGGGAAAAATAGGACGAAGAATGTTTCATTTTATGAGTTCAAACCTCATGAAAGACTTTTTAAAGTCTATTCTGTGACAAGCTACACTTCATGAAAGACATTATAAAGACTGTCACTTGGGGAAAAAAACAGTAAATAAAATCTGTTTGTCGTATTATAAAACTGTGCCAAAATATTAAATCAGTAGTTTGATATTTTTTGAAAATTCTGGTGATCAAATATAAAGACAGCAACTGATTAAACTAACCTAAACTAACGAACTGTCTCACAGTAACAAAATTCACCATGTTCACCACCAAATGACCAGCTTACATTTTTAATCTATAGTTTTTTTTTCTGGATAGACAAATGAAGTTTAAAGTGTCAGGTTGAAGCTAAATTAAGCGAAATAGCCGTTGTCTGTTGGACTAAATGAGAAGTACAGGAGCATTATCAGTCTCATATAACTCTCCACCAACAAGCAAATAAACATATTTATTAAGTCAGACTTTTATCTATCAAAGTTTGCCACACAAAAACAAAAACAGGATTCCTTCTTTAACTTGTAATGAAGCCTTTTTATGTTTTCAGATGAATAATATCGAGTGTTTTAAAAGTTTGTTGTGGTAGTTATAACTTGCTTTTTTCACATTTCCATGTTTGGACAGATTAAACCAAGGAGGCACGATGTGTTTACTTTCCATCAGTAACTGAATCTCTACAGGCCTCACTGTGCTTCAAGTGACATCAAATACACAAGTGTAGCAATGCCACAATGAATTGTACAGCTCTGAAAAAGTGATATTAGTTAGAAAAGAGCTTGAGCAACAAGTGTAAACATTGGAAACACTCACACTTCTGAACAACTGGGGTTAGTGGCTGTGTAAAGTGTTGTTGTGAAGTTTTAAAAAGGTTCAATAATTACAAAGGCAGTAGTTTCAGAAAAACACCTTGTGGAAGCTGAACAGTGTTGAAAAAACAACCTGTGAGGTTTTCGGTTTAACTTTGTGATGGTAATTATTGTCACTTTTAAGAGTGTGGATGCTGACAGGTGCTAAAATTCAATGTTACCTGAGACGTTCAGACCCATGCTCCCTTTTATTTTGTTTTGTATTATCCCTGCATTTCTCAGACCTTTTACTCTGCTTTGCTGTGTCTCCTCCTTCAGATGCTTCAGTCAAACAGACCATTGTGGAGGACTACGACTCTACCTGTCCACAAGGCTACAAGAGATTCAACAGCACTCACTGTCAAGGTAACACAGGCAGATGCAGATTAGAACAAATCAGAGCTCAGCTTTCTGTTTCACTTTTAAAGTCTATAATAACATCACAGTCCTTTGTGATGAAGCTGCAGTATCACTTGCTTTCTGAATAGACATGTTCAACAGTAACCTTTTAAATCCTTTACACCCCACGTCTCGACCTTGAAGACATCAACGAATGCTCCCTGCAGGGCGTCTGTCAGAATGGAGACTGTCTGAACACACTAGGCAGTTTCAAATGTTCCTGCAAGTCCGGTTATGTCCTGGAGAGGAATCGATGTGTCGGTGAGTGAGAGGCCTCTCTGGGTTTTTTCACCTCTCTGCTTTTCACGCAAATCACATTAAACTTTAATTCAAAGATTTTAACGTTGCTGAACTGAGTCCTGTTATGTCTTCTGTTAGAGTCTCCAGCTGAGCAGGCTCAGTGCTTCCTGATAGCGTC
>OOFC01006099.1:3723-85158 GCA_900323345.1 Pseudochromis fuscus
TACGAAAAAAAAAAAAAAAGAAAAAAAAAAAGGCGGCACTGTGCAAATCGAGGCAGGAAGGGGCCTAATATCTGTTAGTGGTTCACGAGGCCTACACCTACTTTAAAACCAGACTGTGGGATGTTTAGTCTGCCCTCATTCCCCTAAAGTAAGGCTGCTCCCACAAAAAGAAGCAGGTGGACACATTTAAACCGAAGTCACTGGAATGCTCTGAGAGGACAGAAAAATCAAAATGGCTATGAAGTCTATGGAGTAGTTGTGTCACTGCACAAGCAACAAGTAAACATCTGCTACTTCCTTCCATCCCATCTGTTAAGGTAATGTCAGGAATGCACTTGACTCTGCCTTTTTTTTTAACCCCCCCACCTACGGTTGTGCACTTGTACAGCTGGAGGAAGGGGCTGGATGAGGGGGGGGCTGTGGAGGAGAGGGTATTGGGGTTGTGAAGAAGGTAAGGCTGCTGTTACTCCCTCTTGTCGGCTGCTTTGGATTGCTCCCTTTGAATCATGCAGCGGCGCACAATGCTGTCGAAACTCCCCAGGTAGAAGAGGGCGATGGTCCGAAATAAACCCATGGTGACAATCTGCACAGGAATAAAAAGGTTAGAATTGAAAATGTTCATTTATGTTGACACACAGTTTCAAATGGGTGCAGTGCCTCCCTCTGTGTGATATCATTATGTATCAGGCTGGTTACCTGCTGGAGACCTTCTGTGATGGAGGTGACAGGTGACATTCCACAGGTGAGGGCTGACAGCATGTAACCATCAGGACCAACGGAGCTGTTGAAGTTCCCTTGCTGCAAAATCGAAGACAAAAACACACCACAGCAGTTATGAAGACCATCAGTTTTCCTCAAAAAAGGATACAAAATATTATTAAAATTAGACTGTGTGTTAGTGGAAGATGGACCAGGTTTCTTACCACTGCATCCCTCACAACGATTTTGGCCACTTGGTCTGGTTGACAAACTCCAGAGGTTTCAGAGATCAGTTTGGTCTCTAGAGGCTACAAGAGCAAAAGGAAAAGGCTGTAAGCACCGGGGTATGTGTCTGTTTTCAATTGTCCAAATGAACTGTTGCAAAGACTCAATGAAACAATCCTTTAAGAAAGAAGTGTTTCTCTCTGTTGTGTTGCACAGTTGTTGTTACCTTTGTCTTGTTCTCTTCAGCCAGTCCTGGAGTGTCAGTGTCAGGGGGATAGGCCACAGTCACATAGATGTTATATGGCTTTATCTGCAGAAGGAAAACACAAAACAAGAGATGTCTTAGCAATTTGACCTTGATGATAACTGCAACAACAAACATTTTATCCTAAGCAATTACATTTAGCAGATTAGTAATCCTCATTTTCAGTAACTTCTATAAACTTCATCATTCTGCAGCAGCAAAGTGGTGAAGAGAATTGTGGTAAATTATTCCAACTACATGCATTTTGACAATGACTTTGACGGCAGTGTGTTTGGTACAAACCTCCATCTGCAGTGACTCTGCTAAGCCACGCAGCGCGAACTTGGACGGGGAGTAAGCGGTGTATCCGAACAGACCGATCTGGCCGGCCTGGGAGGACACAAACATGATGCGGCCCATTCTTCGCTCCTTCATGGTGGTTATGACAGCTCGTGTTGGGTAAACGCTGCCCAGGTAGTTCACTTCCATCAGTTTCTGTGGATTAGAAGGCACATGTTATAATGAAAGAAACTGTTTCATTAACTATAGACATTTCACTTGATTTAGTTTGTATAAAACATCTTTCTAGGAATTCTTGAACTACTCTGACAGTAACACAGTAAACAACTTTATATATATTCCTTGAAGTATTTTTAGTACTGTTCAGAGTAGTTTAGTGAATTTCAAACACCCACAACACAATGGCTGCATGTACTTACTTTAAAACGGTCCACCTCTACTTCCTCAAATTTCCCAGAAAGGGATGTCCCTGCACAGTTCACAAGCATGTCCACAGGCCCCAGCTTCTCTTGAGCCTGCATGACAGGAAAAAGGCACTTCAATACTTCAGCAATGAATTATTAAAGGAATCCGATCTGTTCCACTGAGGCAGAGAAGGTAACGTTACCTGTTTTATCACATTTTCCACCTGACTGTAATCACTGGAAACATCCACCGATATGCAGAGCACGACCTACATTAAGAAATTGAGATCTTAATGTAAAATTCAATCAGCAAGTGCTTTAGAAGAATTTCTGAATTTAAGACCTCGAAGTGGAATAAATACTAAAGCCGTACCTGCTTGTCATTGATGGCGAATTTCTCCACCTCTTTCTTTGCTTGGAGTAATTTATCCTAAGGAAAAAAAAAATGCATGTTTAATCTGTAAACTCTGTGTAACCGCCATTATGAATGTCATCAACATTCACCTTCAAAATTGCATGAAAGCTTTGGAACATTAATGCTCACATGCAGGCAAGCAGCATAACACATAATAAAGCCTGAATGGAAAGTAATCGTCCACCTGACATGGAACAAATTCACCTTTAGCCTCTCAAAGTTTGACATTAAAACCAGTTTGCCATAACAAGGAACACGTTGTGACTAGGACTGATACAAAGGAAATATCAGCTGAATGCTGTTTGTTCTGACCTCATCTCGTGCCACCAAAGTGATGAATGCTCCTTGCCTGTAGCACTCGATTGCAATGCATTTCCCAATCCCACTTGAGCCCCCTGTAACCTGAAAATTCAAAGGATAAGAAGATTATTAATCAAAAGGTGAAATATAAAGCAGCTGATATGCAAATCCTAGGCTGGAAGCTTAAAAGTTAAATGCATGCAAGCCATTCTTCTCTACATAATGAAATGTACATGGCTCTTTTATTGACAAATTAATTAGGTACACCTAGCTCACACTAATAATAATACTTTTAGTTTTTGCTTTTCGCTGACATTAAACTTCACACACACTTTGAAGACTGTAACTTGTGGTACTACTGAATTATACTGTGATATATGGAGAGGAGTTTCTAATATTTAGACTCCCCTATGTGATACAACAGTAAAGTTAATGATTAACGTAGTTGAATTAGAAGTTCTCTGCTTCAAGAAAACTAAATATTTACTCTAACCTTCATTAGCTAAGGATAGATAACAGAGATATAGTGCATTATTAACATATAAGTGAAATATCAGGGTTCCCACTCTTAATATTTATCCAGGACTTTTTCTGCGACATGACAGTATTGTGCAATTTTTTAGCACCGAAAAAAATGATTGGGTTTTCAGAACATTTCATTTGTCTAAATCTTTTTCAGGACTGGAAAATAGATCCTAAAAATTAAGGGTAGTCTAAGAGGCGTGAAAACAATAACTGCATTTTTATGTAAGTGTATTTCATCAAATTGGTGGTTTTCATAAGTAAAGTGTAGCTCTAAAGTTAGCGAAATATTATTTTTCATTGTGGGCGTGCCCTTACAACTGACAGTTAACTGCCGTTAAATATTCTGGCCTCAGTGAAACATATTTTTGTCATAAAGTTATATTTGGTAATTGACCGTAACATTAGCACAACACATACAGCCTACAAAGCTGCAGTAGTCAGTAGACGTTAGCAACCATTACCAGTCTGAGTAGCCAAATAGCTCCGTGGTGCACTTACCACGACGTGGGCCCCGTTCAGTTTCAGAGGCTTGGGACTAATCAGGGGCGATATCATGTATAACAGCAACACAAAGGCAACAATGAAGGCAGCGACTACAAGGAGCATGATGAATGGCAGGAGGAGCCACCAGGAATTGATGAAAAGCCAATCTGTGATCGTTGAACTGAACCCTTCTTCAGAGGACATGGGTGAAATCTGGCAGTCGTTAGCTTGTTTGCTAACTAGCAGGCCAGCTTCTGGGGTCCGATAACAGCGCTACGAGGCAGGCGGCGGCCCTGAAAGGGAGTGGCGAAACACGGGGCTTCGGAGGAGGAGTTGTTCCAGGGTTTGGCAGTGAGTCACAGATGTGTTACGGCCAGGTTAAAGTGCAGCGGTGGACCTTTGGCTCCCCGTGACAAAGCGCAGTCTGCATAAACCAAAACAAATCGAACTGAGCACTGTGAGCGGACGCATTACGCCTGTGCTTGGTACTTGTAGTTCTCAGGGCGAAAGTGTTTCTCTGGAATCCTTAACGCAGCTTGAGCGTGCGTTCACTACACTTCCCACAATGCAACGCGCCACCGCCTCATTCGTCGTATCCGTTTCAGCTAGCCACACACCTGTGCTTTACAAGGCAGGCTACGACGATCACCAAGAACTCGGAAACACAAGCTATTTTAAATGATGTGAACTTTCTTGTTAAACCTACACGTCCACAGTAAATTATTGTCAACAATTCGTGTGTTACAAAAAAGTAGACTGCTTTTTTGACGTAGCTTTAACTTTTATTTACACGTTGAAAATGAAAAAAATATGCATGGGGTGACCTCTTCAAAGAAAAGGCTGAAGAGCTGGCTATATATATGCACTGACATTTACAGGAAAATGAGAGATGTTCCCCATTGAAAACTCACAACAGACAGTTTGCACATCTCAAGAACAACAGAGTATAGTTGTATACAATCTCTAAAAGAACTTACATGAAACGTACAAGTAATATACATTTCTTAGTTGTAGTGACACTGCACTCGACATATAAGCAAGTGTGACTAATTTAGAAATAAACCCATAAAATAAGAATCTTGCAGCTTTTCTAGAAGGCACATGGTGCACACTGCCACTTATGGCTACTTATAGATCATGCTTGGAGATGCATTCCTATGTTATAGAGTACACAAGATGATGATCTCTCCACTTTAGCCCTCCATGTCCAGGTTCCTCAGTCTTGTTTGCAAAGTTTGCAATGTGACTTAATCTTAATATAAGGCTATAGTTTTTTTGCAGTTTGTATTAAGAATAATAGCAAAGCCTGTGGATAGTAATGAAAAATATGTACAGTAGGTTATGAAAAAAACATGAGCTGAGCAACAAAGCAATTCAAAGATACTGAGTCCTCAGGAAATGGTAAAATAATGCTGGTCTGGCACCACCGGTGATTTACCTCAACAACTGTGATTGATTCAGATGACAAATGAGTAAACACACAGTTATTTGTTTGGAAACTGGATAAACTAACCAAGTTGCCACAGGGCCTAATAAAGCTCCCATCCTGAGTATCCATAATGTCCACCACCTTGAGACAGTGACAATAAATTCTATGAATCCATGCTCTGCTTCACTTACCCTGCCCAAGATTTACACATTCCTTCAAGTACAATTTACACTATAAAATGCTTGTTTTTCTTAATAAAAAATAGAGTATGTAAGGGATATTCATTAATTTAGTGAGATGTACTGTGACTGGAAAATAAGGGCACAAGAGCAAGTCCTACCTTAAAATATATTATCTGGATTTCAACAGTCTTACTCGCAATAACCGTGTGTCTACTGTTAGGTTCTCCAATCTGCTCGAGTATTCTGCTCATCAATACTTTTTAAGTCTTTAGTGCACATGTCAAACAACTTTCTAAGATTCCAAAATAGTGTTGATTCTATAATCAACTCAGCTGAAGGTGGGAAGTCTTTTACCTTCTTTGGACAATAGTGGACATCAAATAAAACCAGGTCTTCCACCATTTGTGTGATTATCATATTGGCAAAACAGAGCAGTAATCTTGCCCATTCAGACAACCCACAAAGCCTAGTGAATGGTTAGAATGAGACAGAGAGAGAGGAAAAAGGAGACAAGGACAGTAACGAGACACAATCACAATTCCTTTGCTTTGGTTTGGCTTTCCTCAATGATCCAACCTAGCCTTCCTGTCCAAAGTCCTCTGTGAATTTTTTCAGTTTGTCCAGATCTTGGTCATTAACTGTTGGCTTTGTGTTGGACTGAGACCTCAGCATGTCAGCCTGAACAGAGGAGGGAAAAAAATACATAAATGAGGGTTCTAATCATTTCTTACATTGAAATGTGTTGAAAATCTAATGTTTTTACATTCTTACCATGCACACTACTGGCTCCATCAGCTTTTCCCCAGGGACCTCCATCCATGTCATTTCAATTGCATTGGGGTCACCAGGTGAGCAAGGAGTCAAGAGGTCATCGACAGTCATGTTGGGGTCGGATCTTGATGGACCTCGTACCTTTAAAAAATATATATATATACTTATCATAAGCGAGTCAATCACAAGGTGTTACAGTGCAGTCAACACTGAGACACATCATCCGAAAGACGTACCCGCTTGAAGTGGGTTGCTGACTGGACCTTTCGCACAGGCTGCATTAGGGCGTCTCTGACAATAATGCTGACATCTGCTCCTGAGTACCCGTCTGTCTTCTTGCCCAGAGTGACAAAGTCAGACTCTGTGAGACTGTTGGGGGTGGAGCCCAGGTGGAGCTTGAACATGAAGGAGCGGGCGTGCTCTTCAGGCAGTGGGATGTAGATCCTCTTCTCAAATCTGAGACATTGTTATTCAACCACAGTGAGCACAGGTGTATGACAACAGAATAACTGCTTTAAAATCACCAACAACAATTACCTTCTTCTGATGGCAGAATCTAGAGTCCAGGGGATATTTGTTGCACCAAGGACCAGCACTCCATCATTGTCATTCCCCACACCTGTAAAACAACCAAGTCAAGGGAAATGAATTATATAGAACACACACAGCAAGTGATCACTTGAGGAAAAGTGTCATGTACAACTTGTCCACACATTCAGTTAGTAAGTTAATTAGTTAAAGTAAAGAGACAGAAAGTCTGCCCACTGCCTCACTCTGGAAGAAATCTTACACAAATCAAAAGAGGCTAATTTAAATGTTATACCAATAAAAGTGAGCTACTGAGGAGCCCAACAACTCAAATATTTGAGGATGTCAGACTTACCCTGCATCTGAACCAAGAACTCTGTCTTGATACGACGAGCTGCTTCACTCTCGTTCTCACTTCTTGAGCCACACAGTGAGTCTATCTCATCAATGAAGATGATAGAAGGCTTGTTCTCCCTTGCCAGGCTGAAAAGATTTTTTACCAACCTGGAAAGCAAAACGGAAGCTTTCAGGAAAGTAAATAGCAACATGTACAGTGTGTTTTTAGATATGACATTCAAACATCTCACAATATATACATTGTTATATGGTTAACCTATGCGCCTGTGCATTACTGCTAACATTACTCACTTTTCACTTTCTCCCAGCCATTTGGAGACGAGGTCAGATGAGGAGATTGAGAAAAAGGTTGAGTTGTTTGCCTCAGTGGCAACAGCTTTAGCCAGATAGGACTTTCCTGTACCTGGAGGCCCAAAGAGCAAGATCCCTCTCCATGGAGTTCTTTTTCCTGTCAGTCAAACAAAGAGATAATTTAGTCAATATCACTTGCATTAAAGCATCATCAACTGCACTCTGAAACAAGTGTTGCATGCAATGTAGATGACGGCTTTTACCTATTTGATTTTCTTACTAAGAGTCAATACCTGTGAAAAGATGGGGGAATTTGATTGGAAGAATAACAGCTTCTTTTAATGCCTCCTTGGCTCCCTCTAAACCAGCAACATCATTCCATTTGATATTTGGTTTCTCCATGACAATTGCACCTGGAAAAAAATGCATAATTTATTGCTCACATTTTTTTTTTAAATGAAAGATCAATATACAAATATAAAACTTAATCCAGGTGAAAAAAGCTGTAGACACTAATGAAGCAGGAATAATAATAAAAAAAAGCATTGCAAACCTGAGAGTTGATTTTGGAACTTCTTTTTCTCTGGATCATCACCCTCATCACTTTCATTCCTGGACACAAAACACAATATACATGTATTAATGTATATAAATGATAATTGTATTAAAAACGTTGTCTACATTGCAGTAAAAAAGAGATTGAATTATAATTTTCTAAAAGATTATGGGCAAATTGTTTTTCCATTCATATCTTAATGACGTCACATGAGCTGTTATACCCCAAAGCCCCACCCATTAACACACCCTTTGTCATCAGACTGTGACTCTTTGACAGGTTTTGCGGGAGCTTTCTCTTTCTTCTTTAGGTACTCCTTTAGCTTCTCAGCTCTGTCCAGATATTCACCACATTTTGCTCGGATGCTCCCTTTAGCTTTTTCCCCCTGGGCTTCATCTGTTGGGAATCAGCACAAAAAAAAAAATTACACAAAAATAATTTCAGTCTTCAATATTTGATACTAAATGGGGACACCTTCCTTACCATTTCTAAAAACAAAAGATCAGCAGATAAAGTGCCTTGCACAACATTTTAAATAATATAAAACAACTCTAAATAAGACCCACGAAAATCTTTGGTGATGCCAATAATGGATATTACCAAACTGTGATTCTGATATGACACACTGATTAGAATATCATGACTTATGCCTTACATTTTACCACATGAAGGAAGTACTGAACAGCAGCCTGATAAAGCCGTAGAGCCTCCTCATAGTTCTGAGCTTTATCCTCCTGAGCCGCCTTGCTGGCAAGATCAATGGCTTTCTAAAATACAGAGGAAGGAGTGTGTTAGTTATGTTGACACTTGCAGGTACTGATATTAATAGAAAACACACACACACAAACACATAGTGCGGAATTAATGACAATGTTTGAAGGGTGTGTCATAACACATCTCAGCCAACAAACATCAAGACAACAACATAAAAATATCAGCACAAAAAGATATTACTTTGTCTGGATTAGATTTCAGTTAGTATGTCCCTCAGGACCAGGCATCCTATATTTACACTTTCCAAAACCTACTATATGTGAAGATCGGTTTCAATGTTACACCTGTCCTGTGTTGTAACACCACTCTCACCATCGTAGAAGTACAGACCCTTTTGAAATCACTTTCTTTTATTTCCTTTTAGTTGCCTATAAACGATAACTTGAACACAATGTATACTTTTAACCCACGTACAAGCACATTGCTTTCGTTTTGAATTGTGTATGTTTTTAGAGGCCAAATAAAACTAGCTAGCTAGCAACGTTAATCTTATTAGGCGTGTTGTCCGTCAATAAAAACTCACGTTAATGTTAAACGTCCGCTACCACAACAGCAGAAACAGAGAACAGAAATCTTTATATTATATTTACAGCACACTGTCAACTTCTGGTGGCATTCAACTGTTTCCAACAACTACTCCTTGTTGGCTAGCTAACCATGCTAATTAGCAGCTAATGTTTCAAACGTTACGCTGTTTTATACCTTTTGAAGCATTTATATCCAACACAACTCACAAAAACTAGGTCGGATATTTCAGTTGTCAGCAACTAATGTACTTTATCTGTTTAATTCACGATGTAAACAACTTTTTAGCAGCTTATTACACGTTTTATCCTGCTCTAGGGTTGGTCCTCAACTTACCTGTAAATTATTGTTGGTAGCCATACGGGCCGATCACTCATCCGATATTCAAAACGAATGTAAGTTAACAACTTTTAAACACTCTCCTTTAGAAATCAAACGTATTCGTAGACTGTTAACTTGATAATCTAGGTTTTTAAGAGAGTTGTTTTCGTTTCTTAGATCGCTCCCGAGACAGATCGAGGAGGAAACTTCCGCATTGAAAAGTCGATACTCGCGTGCACGGAATGTGATGACGTCAAGACGTAGCCGTCCCATAGTTCGTCGTCACTAGAGCGTTTATTACAATTAAACCAATTTCTTAGTTGAAGTTTCGAACAATAAAGGGGAAATTTGGAATCAGTTTTTGATCAGATTTGCCACCAGTTTGTATCTAATGTGTTACCGTAGCCTTACTTTGTAATTACCGCCTGTGGCTTGTCATGCAGTGTCTGTGGTTTGTGGTGTACCCATGTTCTGTACCCATTTACTTCTTTATATATAGTCAGCGACCAAACTATGAATGAAATACTTTTGTTCTACCAGAGAACATTTTTTCTATTATTGATGAGGCATTTGAAAAAATAATTGTTGAATTAAACCTACTGTTTTCCTCCATTTTTTCTTTGGTACATTTCTCAAATCAGAATTCTTATTCTCAAAGCTAGTAGTTCAACCTTCACATCATCTCATCACCTGTGCACATCATATAAACAGGTTCTGATCCTTTTGAATGCTTTGGCATATTCATACAAACCAATATTCACAGCAGTCTACTGTTTCCTACATACTTAATTGCTTATGCTATCAAAATGTATGATCCTGGTTCTCTGATTATTATTGCTCTACCAAACCACCAGGAATGAGTTTATTGTATTAGTCATTAAATGCAAAATGGCTTAACCACAAATAATATTTTCTATACATTTCTGTTGCACATTATTTTGTAAATATGTCCTGAATTGTGAAATCTAGACTTTCACTAATGAAAGGGAAAGTGTGAAATGTTACATTAACTCATTACCCATCAGTTCTGTAAAATATCTCGGAGATGCATCTCATGACCTTTCAACTGTAACAAGCAATGAGAAGAGGTGTTTCCAATGTTTCCAATACATTTCTAACTTTGTATTTTTCCCTACAATACAGTACTGGTTTTTCTATATCACAGTAACATACTTTGTCAACAAATTATAGTACAAACAGTAAAAGTGTAAATATGAACCTTGGGCAACTGCTTTAAAACAGCAAGTGCTTCAAATCAGCAAGCACTTTTTACTGTTGAATTATTAATGCCGCACAAAAAAAGTGCAGTCTTGTTAATTTCAGTCACTGTCAACAAAACATTAGCAACTGTCACTCAGTGCTACTTTGACCACATGACAAACTATTGACATAAGAACTTGAAATTCAGATGGAAAACAATTGTTTATTGGCATATAAATTGTGATGTTGCTTGTAATTAATTGTTTTGAGCAATGCAATTACTGCACAGCAAAGGTTAAGGATGATTTGAGAAAAGCACCAAAGTGACTGAGAAAAACTTTTTAAAGGGAGTTATAGGAAATGTAACCACACTGCTGTGAGACTATTCTGATTTGATTAAAAACACTAATATCCGCATTTGTAAAAACAAATATTATATGTGAAATTTCTATAATGACCTCTTTATTCACCAGGTACTCCTGTAGTTCTTCCACTCTGTCCAGGTACTGTTTACATTTATCTCTAATCTTCTGGTTGCCATCTTTACCCTGGGGTTCACCTGATGGAAGAAACCATTGTTTAAAACATTTTGTATGAGTAAGAAAAACAGAGGGGTAAACAATAAGAATCAATATTAGTTAAATTTTAAATGCCTGTTTCAAGGTCCTGGTACTGGCGATACTTTCTCATCAGCATATTCTCAAAGGTTTGGACATGTACAGAGAAGGGATCATTAATATATCAGAGGAAAGATGCTGAGTTATGAACTGCCAGGCAGGAGGCCTAGAGAAAGACCAAAGAGGAGGTTCATGGATGTAGTGAAAGAGGGCCTGAAGGTAGCTGGTGTGAGAAAAGAGGATGCAGAGGATAGGATTAGATGGAGGCAGATGATTCACTGTGGTGGCCCCTGAAGGGAAAAGCCCAAAGAAAAAGAAGAAGAACAAAACAAATGATAAAATCGACATTGTTTCAATTTGCCACAATCATAAACAAACAAAAATCTATTGACAGTAACATTTTCATTTGTAGATACTAATGGGCCCACTAGTTAATGACTATCACAGAAACTCATGTACTGACTGTGCAGATGATCTACAGCAGGGGTACTCAATCCTGGTCCTCGAGGGCCACTATTCTGCTTGTTTTAGATGTGCCCCTCTTCCAACACACCTGATTCAAATGACCAGCTCATCATCAAGCTGTGCAGAAGCCTGATAAAGAGCCTGATCATTTGAATCAGGTGTGTAGGAAGAGGGAAACATCTAAAACACGCAGGATAGCAGCCCCCAAGGACCAGGATTGAGTACCTCTGATCTACAGCCTCATCTCACTGCATTAGTTTTCCTGTGGTAGTAACCTACGTTTCAAAATGTGCAGAAAGTACTTGACAGCATGCTGGTAGCAGCGGATGGCCTCCTCATAGTTTTCAGCCTGGTCTTCCTGTGAGGCCTTTTGTGCTACAGCGATAGCTTTCTGAAAGGGAAGAAAATTCATTAATAGCGTCTAGCTACTGATACCCTGCATTTCAACTGAATCTCAACCTTCCTCTATGACATCCAAGTGTTAAATGAAGTGCAACACACTTCAACTAAACACATTTAGTCTAAATGAAGTCGGAAGCATAGATTTTACATAAACAATAATCATATCTGCAAATATTGTGGCTTTGTGCAAACCCTAAAATGATAAAGAAGAAAAAGTATTAAGTTTTTATGCTTTTAAATATTAAATATTGACTAAATAAAAGATCTGTCCAATGCAATTGTTGAGTCAACTTCACAACAATTAAAATGACTTAGTTCTCTTTCTGTATGTTACAATACACTTGCAATTAAGTAATTTTTGTCTGTGGGTTCTGATACCTGTGATGGTTAACTGTTTATTAAGCCAACTGTCAGTAGGCTATATGTATTGTAGATAGATAAATAAATAAAAATTTCAAAATATTTGAAATAAGAAGAAAAGAGAGCTACACATACATTTTATATGTCAAGTCTTAACTGCTGATGACTTTTTTTGAAACGATTGTGTATTCTGTGTCTTACATACAGTGAACTGTCTACTTAACATCTGGCTAAACTCTTTGGAAAACGTGTTATTATTATTGAAAGAGGCTTAATGTGGAGTACACCTGAACTAGCACACTCCATAGTCTCCAACCACACAACCCACTGTCAGAACAAATTCAAATAATTAACCCAAAATTGTGATTGAACCTGTTTCCAATTTAAAACATCCAATCAACTTCAAATGAATCATTTCACACACTGCTACTGAATCTGTGGACTTGATGTGAAACACTATTTTTGGTTAATGATGGCGTTCACACAGCTCAGTCCTGCATCCAAAACAATGGCCATCTATTAATAAAACACAGGGAGCTAGCCTATTCTAATGTATCAGGGGAAACATAAAAAATAGACTGAAACCCAATTACCAACAAGTACAGGTCAAAACGAAACCTGTCAGACTGCAAACACGGAATAACCAGTTTGAGTAGTTACACTCCACTGCGCAGAGGAGACGAGGAGCTAGCAGTCTTACAGAAAACGTATTTGTCCTACCTGTAGATTTGTTGGCTCCATGCGGAGTTCTGCAACAGTTAAAAACACAACAAATTCAACCTCTGATCTCCACCGGGTCTTGTTTCGTTTACCCAGCAGCTCAGCCACCGCAGTACGAGTTCCTGTTTGCTTTTCACTCCCTCAGCACTGCCTTACACATGCGTCCAAGAAAGCGGCCTGCCCAGTCAAAGGAATGGCAACGATGCTGGTACGTGGAAGGAAAAACCCTGTGCCACTGAGTCATTCATTGTTGTTGTACGAGTTCGAAAGACAACACAAACAGCTGAGTCATTGTTTCAAAGTCCCAAACAGAAACAGATACTTTTCCTATTCGCTTTCAGACAGTGTAGCCCAATCACCAAGACGCACAGACAAGGGACGGAGAGGGGGTTTTTTTTGTAACGCAGTATGGAAGCTCTTATTACAAACAGTGACAAACACACTTAGGTTTAGTGTGAGTTTGCGCGACAGTAAAATCCACTTCACTAATGACTCTTGTGTGATGAAAGCTTGCTCCACTAGAGGGCGCACCAGGATCGCGGTAAAAACATCACTGACAATTGAGCCAACTGGTGGGATCCTCACAGGTTTGAGGCTCATCTGATATGCAAAGTAATATATTTATACTTTCTTATTAAAGCTGTAAAAATATAAAACACAATCAAGTAATTTATACAAATCTAACATACACAGCACGTACAGATTCATCTTAAGGTTCGCGACAGAAATTTCATTCAGAAATTTCTTTGTTTTTGTACGTGTTTTAGTTTTGTTTTGGATTTAGTTTATACTGTAGAGGCCTTAGTAACATTCGGGTGCATCTCACAGTGCTGTGGTAGTCTATAATGTTAGAATGAAAAGGATCCAATAACAAAATCTGTAACGAATATCGCAATAAACATACATTTTACGCGGAAGGTGTGTTCTATTAAATGGAAAAAATAAAGTGAAAAGAGGAAAAAAGGAGCTTCTGTGAAAACTGTGATGGCAGACCTTTGCCCCCACTCAGTGGATTATCGTCGAGCTCAGGCTATCGACAGCCTGACACTTGATCGCTCCAGTGTGGCGCACAGTTTGGTTGGGGAGCACGGAGAGAGCTTGGCCTCGTCAGTTTCGGGACATGCGGTGGAAAGAGAGCACACCTCCAACAGATCAACCTAAAGCTTTGTTTCTTTGACATTAGCGGACGTGGATTCTCACTGGAAAGTGCGTCGCGCGTAAACTCGGAGCCCATTTTCATGGAGATCTATAGATGACAAGACCTGCACACTGCGGGTTGCTCTCAGCATCTACAAGGATCTCCGATGTGGAACATGGCGAGAGGGATGAGAGGAGCTCATCTGCTCCCTGTATTTTTTACCTTTTGGATATTACTTTTCAGGGACGCAGAGGGACAAGACTCTAATGGCTTCACAGGTTTCAGTTTGAGTCCGCCGTACTTTAACCTCGCAGAGGGCTCCAGGATCTCTGCCACTGCAACCTGCGGTCAAGATCAGGCTGGCACACCGAGATATGATTTATACTGTAAGCTTGTCGGAGGACCGACAACTGGACTTCCTACTCAAACTATACAGGTAAGAAAGTACAGTATTAACCTCATGCGACCTCATAACTTTACATTCGTGCGTAAAAAAGTATAAGACAGCACTGTTAAAGCACTGGATTGGAGTAAATATTGTCTAGTTAACAGGAAGGTATATACAGCATTTAACTATTGTGAAGAACTCGGCTTTTTCCCCCTTTTTAATGAAAATGATCTGCTCCTATGCTCCTATTTGTAAATGGCACTACAGGAGCGTTTGGAGACCCCCGGGGATCCCTGACAATTCTGCACACCCTGACCAACTTGTACAAGTGCCAGAAATAGTTTTACACCAATGTAGTTGAGTCCCACGTTTTCTAAAGTAAAAGCCCTTTCAACTGTGATTTTATCCCCTCAGGAGCTCTTTTGAAGCACCTTGCTGTAAGAAGTACATTTAGAGGAGTGCATGCCCAATAATTGCATTGATGTACCTTATTATTTGCACTATTGTTTTATTTTAAGTTATTAATTTGGAAGTCCTCTTCTAAATAATGTTTGCTGCAATTCATTTGATGTGGGTGTGTTTCTGAATACCAACCATTTGACGCAATTTAGGGTCAGTTTTGTGACCACTGCAACGCCATTGACCCAAACAAAGCCCACCCAGTGTCCAATGCCATCGATGGGACCGAGCGGTGGTGGCAGAGCCCTCCTCTCTCCAGGGGACTGGGCTACAATGAGGTGAATGTTACCCTGGACCTTGGGCAGGTGAGAGCATACCTTACTCTATGCATGAACACATGTTTACCAGCTGTTACCTGCTGTGTCCATGATGATAGCTCTGTGGTGACAGTAAACTATAACACCTGAATGTTGCAAGGAGAAACGAAGGAAAGTTTATTTCTTCCTTGGCCATGGCTCTGCTGGTGTGAAAGGAGTTATGTCATTTGTGTTTGGTGGAAAAGCACCTTCACTGGTGTGAAATTGTAAACTTTGCACCACATCCTGCTGATTTACTTTGACTATGCAAGGAAGAAAGTGGTTTGACTTAAGATATTTCACTGATAAATTTCTAAAGGTGTTACTTGATTATGTTTTCAGTTTGAGGTTCATCACCTCAACCAGCAGTAATCATGTGAATAATGTGCTGCAGTTGGATTCTTGCCAGGAATCAGATTCACGCCCCTTTGGCCGGAGAATATGCTTCCATCATGACCCGTGTCTTTTTCAGGAGTTGGCTAACAGCCCATAAAACTGCACCTCACGCTCAATTATCCACTGTGAGGAAAGAGAGGAATGCTGTCTCTGGATTAGGGATCAGAAGGATGTGAAATCAGATTGGAGAAGTACAGGTGAAGGTCTGGACGTCTTGCGTGAGGAGGGTTTTTGACTAGTTTTGGTGAAGACCTCAGAAAGAGAGCAACAAAAGTGCTCCTCTGTGCACGTGTTGCATCTTTGGCTCCCGGTGGGCATTGTGTCAGACAATGGGTGTGGGCTTTTCTATCTCTGTTTTTAGACAGACTGAGCTGGGCAAAGCTCCTACACAGCTAAATATAGTCCACGCTTACAAGAGGATGGACACATGCAGGGCCTTTAGGGATGTCTGACTTTAATACGCGGTAATGCTCAGTTTATTTGGGAGCAGGGAAAGCAGCATTATTGCATTATAGTGTGCTAAAAAGAGTGTGGCCAGATCTGTGACTGTGACTACCAACCACACAACACCCTGCCCTCCCTCCATACAGCACCACCTCACCCACATACACACAACCACACACCTGTCACACACATTTTTCTTTTAACAGCATCTGTTGCAACCACAGAGACTGTAAATAATACTCACCTGCTGCCTTAGCATTTTAAGCTTCGTGGTTGTTTTAACACTTAAATCTTCTAATATGAGGACATATTTGTGATCTACTAATAAGAACTTAAAGTTTGCAGTTTCCTGACCTATGGTTTATCAAACTGGTAAATTCGACTACTGCTGAAAGGCTATAGATTTAGCAAGAGACCATAGGACTATAAATGCAATATCTTAATGATAAAGGCTGCTTTTGCAAATTTATTATGATCAGGTTTGTGTTTTCTTTAGGCGTCTTCCCTTCCTTGAGTTATTTACCCACCATAGGGTTTTATTACTCTGCTCCACCATATGAATACAAGCTCATGCATTACCCAAGATAGTGCTATAGCTGTCAAGTTGTTTGACTATTCCATGCAAAACTTGCATAGCTTTGTGGAGTCTTTTGAAATCCGCAGGATAAATGAAGTGTTCAATGAAATATGTGGGCTAGACCAAGCTGAATGGGTGCTGTGGTTTCTTTCAAGGCCTACGCAGGTGGCTGCTCCACTGTTGTATGTATGGCTCTAAGTAGATATATTAGATAATGGCGCAGTTGATGTTTATGTTAAAATGATGAGGTTCAAAGAGAGCGGCTTTTTTTTTCTTTTTTTGACAGAGCTGTTTCCGGTTTTTCTGTGTCAGAGGATTGTTTGAAGCAAGGTCCTTGAAGTATAAAGCTAGGCTAGTCTGGTCCAAAGTAAATTAATATTTGTATGATCCAGTGCTATCATTAGGTCAAAATGTAATTTGTCCAAAAAAAAGATAAATGACTAGAAGCTAATGACATTTAACAGTATTCCTGCTAAACATTCTACCATTGCACACATTTAACTTTGTTTTCAATCAGGCAAAATATCTTCAAAACCTGGTGCTAGATTCATGGCGAAGTGCTTTATTGTGACACGTTCAATTTCTAAATAGCCTCGAGCCCAGAGATCTCTGCTGGATAAGCTCCATGTCTCAGACAGGCGAATGCAAGCAGTTGAGCTGCCCCCTGTTTTTGTGACTTTTTGGCTTTTGACCCGTGACCCATGATAAATTCTACCTTCAATCAGGAAATGACCTCATTAATCTTCACATGGCTCCTGTGTGACAGTTAAAGGTGGTGTTTGGCAAAAAATAACTTGTTTACTTCTAAAGTATTTGCCCTAGAAGGAATTCAATTGGCTATAGGTGGATATTTAAGGGGACGTAGATCATATCTTAATTGATTTTAACTAATACAGATCTCCAAATACATTCATACGCTACGAAGTAGTTAAAGCTCACTTGTAGTTCCCGTTATAAATTCATGCTATATCCATCCCCACCAAAATACTAGCTACTTTTCCCGGAACTTTTGCCCTAGTTAAACTATTTACAGAGCACAGTAGGTAAGCCATTGTTCTGCTAAACATTTACAGCATGTATCAGACGGACAGTCACTCCTTTTTTCTGGGGAATGTATTTTAGGAGCCCTGACCACATGCGCTTATCTGCCTGAGTGAGCCCAGAGAAGACCATGTGAGGCAAACATACCAGGGCTTATTGCTGTCTGTCTCGTATCTGATGAGACAGATCTGCTTCTGATTGGTAGGAGTCAGACGCTGAATCAATATTGGATTGAAAGAGTTGGCATTTGGTTCTGATTAGTTGGTAATTGATGTTATAAGGGGCTCTACTAGTGTTTTCGATGATGGTTTTGGTTGTAGATATTCTCAGTGGGTGTCAGGTGTTTATTGTGTTCATGGTGGAGCTTTGTGTGCTGTTTTTGTGGCTTTAAATTGCCACTGATTGCAGAACATTTTGTTGTTTATCTGTTCAGCAGGCAATGATGGTGGGCACACATGCCTTTCATTTTGTTCGGCATGTGAATAAGGACTAAATCCACGACTTGGCTTTGTAATAAAGTGGGAAAAGACTGATCTGGTTCAGGTTGTGCCATGGCTTTGGCTCCGCTCGCAATTTTGCAATCGTCAAGAGAGAAAGCTTCCAAGAACTCAATTTTAGAAACATTCCCCTGGAACCTAATCCTCTTTCTCAGGGGTCCACCTCCCACCAAAGTTGGTTTGAATGTTTTATTTGCAGCCGTCGCCCCCTTTTGTCTCCAAATCCTTCTAGGCGGTATTGTGTGACATCCTTTCTGTGCTCTCAGACGCTCACAAAGGTTTGAATCTTTTTAAGCCTCACTGAAAGTGACCTGGCCTTCTCTTTCTTTTCACTGGATAAAGGAGTAGAAATAAAGAGGTGGTGTAATTTGGTGGTGAGAAAGTACTTAAACAGAAAACACTCACAAACACACAGGTCTTGACTGAAAACATTTTATTTTCCCTCTCACTGAGCCCTCCTTTGGCCCTCTTACCAAAAAGATATGGAGATACAATCAAGCATGATGCTTGCTTGCATGCATGGATGATCTTATCAGTACAGACTGAGTGTGCAAGGCTGTACTGTGTCCTTAATTGTGCAACAAGTGGTTTTCAAATATGTACATGCTGTTATCCTAATTGAGCTGTGATGTGATTTGCATAATAATAACAACAAAAAATGAAGTAAATCCCTGTTGAAAAACTCTTCTGTCCTGCTGCGGACACATGCTTTGTAACAGAGATTTGTTGGTACATAGTGTAGTTGGCTCAGTCTGACCCCAGAGACAAGGTTGGCTGTTAGACATGTGTCATAGTGGCAGTGATGGTGTAGAGGTGATGTAAGAGCCTGTCTTTAGCCAGGCAGCCTGAGGCGTCAGGCCAACCCAGCAGATAGTTACTACTCCACCAGCAGCCACCAACTGTGCTAGTTAGCGGTAGCAGCCTGGCTTGGAGAGTGCATCACAGGTGGAGCGTCGGTGTGTGGAAAAGCTTGTGGGGGCTATTGTGGGATCTGCTCGCCTTTTCAAAGCCTTTGTCCTCAATTTGTACACGGTGATGCTAATCAGTGGTCACAGGTTTGCTGACGCAGGGGCTGATGCAATGGGAACTGTTAGGAGAGCCAAAGTTTTCCCAACCCCATTTGACAGTGTACACCCATATGCATGCTGGGTCGTCAGGATAATACTGCAGTATTACAGCAGCATGCCACATATTAACATGCAACATGCAAGTTTTAGATTTTATTTAAGTTGTGCTAACAAATAAGAATTGAAAAACATGTATTATTGGTTTATTAGATATGCTGAATACTTTACGTTTCAGCCCTTTTGGAATTCTGCATGGCTTTTTAATGTTTTACAATTCAATATTATCATCTAACAGAGAGTTTAATGCTAAAAAGCACAGTGCAAATGCTTGAACAGCTTTACCTCAGGCTCCTTAGACCGCTAACAAGTAGAGGCTTGCATGCACTTGATGTTTTCTGTTACACCTACAGTTCTCTTGTAACTTTCAGCCAACTGTTTATTGTTACCATATAACTAATTCTGTCATGGAGACAGAGAAAAATACACCAGACTAACCCCTTCCCCTTCCAGCGCCCACCTGTTGCACACAGAGAAACAGTTGTACATTGCATTGTTACAAACTGGAGGGCAATTGTTCCACCCCACTGAGCTGCAGTGTGCTCTGTCTGCCACAGCTGATCCACTTCAACAGAAGGTGATGCCTCCTCTCCTTTGAATCACATTCTTCTGATCTCACGTCAGACTCTCAGGGGCTCAGTCAGATGGCTACAATCCATCAGAAGTCTGATCTTATGGTAGATTTAGTCCCCTTTGCTCTGCAGTGCCCCAATGGTTGGAATTTGAGATTAGGATATTACATATCTGCTTCTTCACTGAATGTTGGTTTGTATGCCTGTTTGACATGATATATTACTGGATATTGTCATGGAAATTCTGTTCAGCCTCCTGTGAATTGATGTACATGTGATATAAGAAGAAGTTTTGATCGAGAGAAGACTACAAGTTGACATTGTCATTTCCAATCTAATATACTTGTCCTATCTATGTGTCCTGTATCTACTGTGCATGCTGACCCTTTCCTGCAAAAGCTGGAAGATGTTTATTTTAGCCAGGATTATTATGTTATGCAGGTTCATATTAGAACTTTGTCAGACACAACAGTAAGTTGATAATCTGCTGTTTACCCTTACAAGGAGTCTTGCATATCAACGCCAAACCTTGGACTGTCCCAGACTATGATTCACTGTTTACCAGAAGATGACCTGTTACTACACAGACATTTATGACGGTTTTCCATTACACAAAACCAGCGCACCTCATCTCTCTCTTTTTTTATCTATCTATCTATCTATCTTCACCTCGCCCCGGTTGCGTTTTCGTTATAGATGATAGTCCCTAGAAAGCTGATGAAGTCATCTTCAGAATACTACTGTTGTGGTGTCACAGAAAGCAGTTTGAATTCTTCAGTAAAGAAATTATTTGTTTAAACTTCAAATATTTTGCTGGTTCATCAAGTTAGAGCCTGGTTAAAAATTTGCTCCGACATTTTCAGAGATGTGAGGTCCCACTACAACCTCCGTCAGCCGTTCCACCAACCAGGTGGTGGGAGCTCACGTTTTTTTTTTCAGCTGACGTTTTTAAATAGAATTTTAACGTTGTACTAAAGCACTGTTATTGTACATTAGACCGATCTATTTAGGGTTTTCACCACATAGAAGAAACTTGTTATTCTGAATCTGTGATGGACTGTGGACTGGACTGTGATGGCTTGCAGGTACAATTGTTTGCATGCCGTGCAGTGATGATTCTGACCAATAGGATTTTACTACCAGCTACTTATTGTTTTTTGGAATCGTAGGAGAGGAAGTACTAAAAAAGTCGTACCAGTTTGAGGTACTTTTTGAAAATCGAAACACAAACTGAATAGAGTTGAGTCGAGTCAAGTAGGTACCATGTAGTGGAAAAGCACCATTAGTTATGTACTGTGCCTATACCCATCTCCTCTTCACTTGGCAGCATACCTGCTCATGGTAAAGGAATACTAAAGGAACAACCTTGTAGTTTGATTACTGAGAAGTCTGTGAGAAATTCCTACCAGTTCATTTTACAGTACACTTCATTTGATCAACACAAAGAGATTAGAATTGAAGAGGTCCACGTGGCCAGCACAGCATTAAAAGTAACCGGCAAAGGGTCACGCAATCAAGTATTAGATCTTTTACTTTTTTGTGAGTCCAAAACTCTGCCAGCTCTGTCACCTGAAGGGCGGCCATGTGTGGAGTTACAGAGGGTAACGGTGGTGCTGCACTTCACACTTAAGGGGGCACATTTGTCACGTTTGAGCTGTCACACACACAAACTGGGTATTAACTGTCAGGGGTCAATAATTTGACCTTTATAATTCACACCCAACACACATGTTGGCCATGAAATGTTCAGGGTCAACATATTTAGGAATGATGTGTCTGTGTATGTTTCTCAAAATTCATTTACATGTTGCTACAAGTGTTTTGAGAATGGGAAAAATGTTAATATGCTGTTGTTGACGTGGTGTTTTGTCATGAGATACATGGACCTGGAGACTATGTTGAATATATGACCCACGGAGTCAAGGTCAGGAATTTAGGAAGGGTGGTAAAAGAAACTGTCCATACCTGTCACGGCTCAACTCCTGACCTTTTTGACACCCACCCACGGCCTCCTATGCTAAATCTCCTGGTATGATATGTAGATGCTGGGAGGGGCAGAAGATGGCTCAGATCGAGTGTTATTCCAAGGCCTGTAGCCACAAACTTGTCAATCTGTTTCATGTCTTCCTTGCCATTGGAATCCAGGGGCTCATGTCCATGGCATGCCATCACAATATTTCATGACTCCTCCAAACAATACGTAGGTGCTGGACATATTTCAAGAGTGTGTGTTTAGACTAGCAGGACACAGCTGGAGAGACAGGCCTGACATTAAGCAAAGCCGTGCCAGGACAGGCTTCCTTCTTCCAAGATCACACTGTCTGTTTCTGACAAGGTTTGATCTCTCCAACCAATGATTAAGATGATTTTTTTTTTTTTTTTCAAAGTTAGATGCAGAAGTGTTTGGATTGTCTGTTTCTGCCTTTTTTAACTGACTAAATTAGTACAGTGGACAACATGGAGCGACATAAGCATCAGGTCTTCACCACGGGACCTCTACTAATGTCTTCTGTATTTTGAGTACTGATCCATATGACCATCAAATGATTTGGTTATGGGATTTCTAGCACTGTGTTGTCTCCAGTGTTCAGATACTCATCTCTATTTCTACACTTTTATCTGAGAAAAAAATGTGAACTTGAACAAATGGTCTCTGAGTTTATCGGCACACATTGATTTTTTTGTAAATATAATTTTTATGAAACTGCTGTATCTTTCTTAGTTACAATTGTTATTGTGACAAGTGGTGGAGGAGATTTGCACTGCTGTGTGTTGCTGTAAGCGACAGGTTCCTGAAAGCAGTCGCATGCCCTGCTTTGGGGCATTAGGAGAGCAGGGGAATGTGGCGCTATGTTTGGAATCTGAGATGGGTCTGCATGCCAGCCTGCACGTCTCTAGCCACCCCTACCCCTTTTTACCCTCCTCCCATCTCGCCCTCCTACTTCCCTGCCCCCTGGCCCTCCCTTGATGTCATCACAGCCCATGCAAACTAAACTTCCTCCCGGTCTTCAACAGAACAAACATAATGATAGTAGCCAGCTCCTTTACAAAAGACTTGTTTCTATTTTTAGATGATGACCTACGTGTTGTTATGTGCTGTGTATCTTTTCTTTTCTTTGTTTTTCCTTTTTGGTCTTTGTGCATCCTGTTGCATGAGAGTGGAAGTGTTCTCTGATTAATTTCAGGACACACCCTATTCAAGGTTGAGGTTTACTTACACCCTGAATGTTTTCCTCAGTGGCAACGCTGATTAAAGGACTACTCCCGATTTGCAACCTAATGATTTTGTTGTTAGTTATCAGGGATTGTCGGCATTCTTCAGAGAATAAGGCCAAACAGTTCCAAAGCTGACCTCTGAACTCTCTCACAATCCATCAACTCAAGAGCTACTTGAACTTGAGGCTTTTACTTCTCAGGGTAGGAATCCGTCAAGATAATTGTGGATCCTCTGTGACATAGTCATTGAGTGCAGAGCAGAGGCTTTGCCACGCTTTACTTTGCTTTGATATGTTAGCTTAGCTCCTTGCCTCATGCAAGGGGAGACAGAACCTGAATATTTCAAATGCCCGCTGGGGTTTTCATCAAGGTGCTGAGGGATGCTAGGCGAGTGTGGGCCTGCCTTCATCCTTCTCAAAGAGAGACAGTCTGTAGAAGTAACTTTTATTCAAATAGCGCGCAATATTTAAGGCACAGTTTTCATTCAACACGTCAATCCTGAGGGCAGGGAATGCAGGTTGAGGATTTGTGCTGCTGTTTTTTTTTAACCATGGTAATTCTTTCCACCCTGGAGGGCCATGTACTGGGACTATGCTATACCTGTTTTAAAAAATGCAACCAGCAACCAAGTTTGCCAAGTGTGATACACTCACTGAAGAGGCCACCTGGCTTTAGCGTGACCACATTGGATGTACCTTTTGTTGTGCTTTGGTTCTGTTGCCTTATATTTGCTAAAAAGCTACAATTAGGAGTTTTTAGAAGGGGTTCGGTAACAGTGCTTGAAAACTCATTGATATATGGTTGTTATTTACTCTGTAGTTTACAGATTTCTGTCCTTTAGTTTATCTCACTCTGGTTTGGTCATAGAAAGTCCTTTATAATTAAAAATTGTTCCAAGAGTCGTGTATCCATAGAGGCTAAGATTTTTCATTTGGCCTTACAGTTGTGGAGCTGTACTGATTAAATTTAAGGATGTTTTTCATGGTGGAAATTTTCAAAAATAGTCTTGAACTAAAGGGGTTAAATGCTGCTTAAGTGTCTTTGCCAGCACTTAGATAAGCTGTGTTTCAACAAGACAGGGTTGTGGTGGTCAGGTGTAGGAGAGGTTTTTTGTTGACACTGCAGGCATCACGTGCAGGTTGATGTCACTGGGTTTAAATCCCAAGTCAAGTCTGAACCAGGTTATAAGAAAGGGAGCTTTGATCACAAGTTACATTTTTATTGTACAATGTTCAATCAAGCTGAAGTCACTTTCTGGGCTTGATAATGATGTTGATGTATTGCAAAGGAAATGTGCTGCATTGAGCATCATGATCCTGACAAAGACCAGTGTTGGCAGAAACATTCATTGGCATCATTTTCTGCCCTTGTATGGAGTGCATAGTCTGATGGAAGGTGGAGATAGAGACTTCAGAGAACAGATGGGATCATGTGGGCTTAGCTCATGTCTTTTCACTACCTGGCTGCACCTGCACCAGTTTTGTTGACTCCATGTTAACAAATGTTGGTGAATTGTTTGCTGTATCGTTAAACAGATACTGTTGACGTGAAGCGCCAAGAACTAAAAAAAAGACTCAAAACAGGACGTTGATTCATTGCAATGACTACGCCTTTATTAAAGTCACTAATTCTGTGGTGGTAATTTATAAAGATACAACAATCAAGCTGTTGTCCCCAGGCCCTCACCAGAAAGGAAATAAGAATATTGTGAAAGCCCCAGGCCAAGCCTGGAAACTGACAGGACAGGAAACTACCACATTTTGCCAAAATCCGTTCTGTGCTGTTGCTGCCTTTTGTTTAGCCGGCTCTTTGTGTTCTGGTTTTTAGCTCTTCCATGTAGCATATGTCCTCATCAAGTTCGCTAATTCACCTCGTCCTGACCTGTGGGTGTTGGAGCGCTCTGTGGACAATGGAAGAACCTTCACCCCCTGGCAGTATTTTGCACGTAAGTTCAAGTGTATTTTCCAATGTTGTTTATGTATTTTCTTTATGCTTGTAAAGACTATTTTACTTTTAATTGCATTTTAAAAACACTGTTGCAAGTATTAAATCACAATGACTGTTGGTTAAATTATGAGATGCAGAATTAAAGTAAATCTTGCTTACATGTCCAAATGTCGAAGCACCCTTTGGCAAGAAGCTGAACCCTGAGCTGCCTGGTGCTGGCATTCAAAGGCAGCCTAATAAATCATTTCACTGCATGATGTATTGAGTATGATTGAGTGTGTGACACATAAAGATTTAGATTTAGATTGAAATCAACCGTCTCCCCACTGTCAGCAGTTTGTACATAAATGTAGTCATTTTAATCTGTAACATTTGGTTTCTGGTAACATGTGTTTGTCTGTAATACACAGATAGTGTGTGTTTTCTTTTAATATATAAATTTTCAGGAGACATTTGGATTTGTTAAAGGAGGAAAAGCATTTTGAACCAATAGCACTAACAATCTATGAAAAGCCACAGTGATCCTGCATGTGCATAACTGCCACATCATAAAGAAGTGCAGTCTTAAGTAGTATTAAAACATTTTTGTTACTATTTACACCTTTGGCTTTTGTGCCCTGTCAGTATGTCTGCTGTGAAAAAGGCCTTTTGTGAGGATGGATTTAGATTTGATTTGTCTGCAACTTGCCACATAAGTCAAACATAATGTACAACATAATGTTTTAACCTTATACATTTTCAGGATTGGAAAAGTTGGTTTATTAGGCCTGTATTGTCATACCGTTTCCAAATGACCTGAATTGCATGCCTGAATACGTGTCCTATTTTTGCTGAGTTGGCATATCTGAGTTATGATGTCTAATATCTGGGAGGCAGCTCTACAGAGAGGTTGCTGTAAGACATAGATGTGACTCATTAGATTTACAACCTCAGTGCTTCTTCTCAGATTTACTTGATCCAAGTTCATGCTCATTCATCACAAGTTCAGAACAGACTCAATTCCTTTGGATGAGACTTAATGATTTCTTTACTGTTGCACAGATATTGCATCAGCATATTATGCTTGCTACATTTTTTTTTCATTCATCTAATTTATCATTGGCACAGAAACATGCATATTACTGCAAGAGATGTGAGATATTGCATATTTAAAATTCCAAATTAATCCACTTTACTCTTTCTCTTCTGGGTCTGATTGGCCAACAGTGGGACTGATCTACACAAGGACATGAACACAATAAGTGCTTGTGTTGTATTAACCTTTTAACACCTGAGCCTCCAAATCTGGACATTTTATGCTTATTTTGATTTCAAATTCAAATTTAACATGCTAAATCTAACATTCATGTGCATTTGAAGTGTTTTTGTTCACTAAAACTTTAAAATCAAAATCACTTTTTGTGTTTTTCTGCTATTCTTTTTTCATTTTTACTATTATTACACTCTTACGATACATAGTATATAGCAAATCAGCTGTTTTACCGGCTTCTGAGAGAGGCGCTCGTCAAATTACCGTAATGACCCCATATTCACTGCAAAGCGCAACATCTCAGCTCTTGGGAACCGTTGGAATTTTTCTGATTGCGCAAACCGTGACATAATTACGGTAATCCAAAGATGCATGCGCAGACATGTTGCCGACTAGATTCTCGTAATTAAAGGGTTAAGTGTGTAGTAGACAGAAAGTAGAGAGAAAGTTACCTGTGAAATTTTAAAATGAAAATGAACAGAACAACCTGCTCTGTTTTGACAGATTCAAAGCGTGAGTGTATCGAAAAGTTTGGAAAGCAGCCCAATGCTCGTATATTAAACGACGATGATCAACTCTGCACCACAGAAAACTCACGGATCTTGCCTTTGGAAAATGGAGAGGTAAAAATATCAAGTATTTGGAAAACCAACACAAAATAGCTACATTTTATGACTTATTAAAAAACAATGCTTGTGACTTTGTGAACTTGTTTTTGTCCAGATTGTGGTGTCCCTGGTCAACGGCCGGCCAGGGTCCAGAAACTTCACCTACTCACCGGTCCTGCGAGACTTTACAAAGGCCACCAACATCCGCCTTCACTTCCTCCGCACAAACACCCTGCTCGGCCACCTGATCTCCAAGGCCCAGAGAGACCCCACCGTCACACGCAGGGTGAGGCACATACTGTACAACCTCACACACAGGTGTCATGCTGGCAGACTCTTGTTTCCCATTCAGAGGAGCCAAATTTATTGCTTTGCACATCCTACCTGCCAGCTTCCTTCTTGCTGACAAAAACACACTGACCAGCTCGCACATTCATCTATGCCAAACCCTAATGCCAGATCTGTCTATCCAGTCATCCCGGCAATCTGTTTTTATGGAGGCTGGTTTGGAGAGCTGCTACAGGCTGCAGGTGTGAGATATGACACCCTCTCCTGAAGCAGAATAAACAACTAGAATGAGGCAGGAGATATTTTCCTGTAACAAAGCTTTAGTAAAACTATCAAAATGATGCTTTACAGTATATGTCTCGAAGATATAATTTCAGAAATTAAAGCAACTCCTTAATGTTTGAAAGAGAATAAATGAGTAACGTTAGCTGTCTTATCTTTTCTTATTTATTGATGCACTGATTCACCCCATAAAACGAGCCTTAGCACATAGGTCATGGTTTAGCTTGTCAACATGTGTGACTCACTTCGGCTGCTAAACAGAGCGAGACATTTGTTCAGGTGTGTGTGATGTTGCTGATTTGCTGATAGTCCCGCTTTTACTTTGAAGTTGTACCAGTGATAACGTTTTATTTCTTCGGTGACAGTATTACTATAGTATCAAAGACATCAGCATCGGTGGACGCTGTGTTTGTCACGGCCATGCTACGGTGTGTGGAGGAGGGCGTAACCAGGACAACCCAAACAGGTTAGTAAAGCGTCAACAGTGCAATCATTTTTGACATGCTTTTATTTATTTATTTATTAGAATCTGAACTCTTTGCTTTTTTCCTTTTAACACTTAACTTTCAAGTGTAAGTTTAACCAAGGACTCTGCTTCTGTTGTTCATTCATTAACAGCGTTCAATGGTCTTTTTGTTCCACTGTGTACAACCAGTCTAATGTGATGGCTTGATGCTGAAAAAGCGCCAGAGAAATGCTGCCAAATGTGGAGTATCAAGTGTAGTGTAGATACAATCAAGAAGCAGTTGAACTGTATCTGAGGAAGGGCAATTACCTCAAAATGTTTGTGCACTGATATCACCACAGTAAAAAGCAGAAGACTATGTTAGTTCTTCTGATTACTGCCGGTGATACTGTAAGTGGTTTTTAAAATGCCAAGACCCACTGCGGCTTCCTACTCCTTGAAAATCAAAACATCAGAGCTTTGTAGGATTCATGGTTGCTTGTTTGGATCTGGACAGTTTTGTGTTTTGTTCTCACTGCTCACATAAGAGTCGTTTCCATTAGCTGTAAAAAGCTGTTTTCACCCATACAAATCTCAGATATGCTACTTGTTCAGCATCAAACAGTAGACATATAAAGTTGATACTAGCTAGAAGTTAACAAGAAACTGGTGGTGACCAAAACAGGGCTTAAATCAGAGAATATTTAGATGCATATTTCAGATTCAGAGAGAATTCATAGAATAAAAACCTCCACCAAATTGTCTCAGCTTGTAGACATTATCATCCTGCATGTGTGTGTAGATTTTTAACAAAATCCATGATGTGACAGATGTGATTTCTTCTTCTTCTTCTTCTTCTTCTTCTTCTTGCCATCCCATTCTTTGAACTTGCACAAAATGTAATCATGTGTTCACTGGGTAACACCCTATCTCTCTGAAAAGACAAGAAATTAATATAAATAATCAAGATCTGTTCTTATGTTTTTCCATAAGCATGAATGCATTCGCCATAACAGCCTCATGATGATAATTTGTCAATGATATTGTAGTGTTACTTCCAAGCTGTTCAGGTTTAAATAAAGTTCTGTGATTTTGTGTAAAAAAAAAGGATGCTGACATTATTAAATCCAGGTGTCTCATCTCCTTTCTTTAGACGCCAGTGTGAGTGCCAACACAACACCTGCGGTGAGTCATGTGACCGCTGCTGCCCAGGCTTTAACCAGAAGCCGTGGCGTGCTGCAACTGTTGACAGCCCGAATGAGTGTCAGCGTAAGTGTACATGTACAATACTTTGTTCAATGTGTAAACAAAACCACACTCTGCTGCTCCCCATGCTGCTGGCTCCTTGAATTACGACCCCCAGAGAGGACTGAAGTGTCCTCTCGCCGCTGATATTTAAGCCCTGTTGTGGATGCCCTGATATGGCGTTGTAGCGAGCCTCAGTGAAGAGTTGGGAAGACATTCCTCATATGGTATGCGTAATGAGCAGCCGAGTGCACAACTAGCTCCAGGATAACTGCTATTCATCTGCTTTGCTAGCTAGTCGGTTGGCTAGCCAGGCGTGCGCCAACCTAGATAGCGAAAGCTTATCAGCGAGCCACCCAGTCAGCCAGCAGAGCCGTGTCAGCTGGAAGCTAATTGCTTTGGACGGTTGACAAATTTTCCCTTCATGAAATAGGATCTTGTAGCAGCCCCAAAAGCAACGAGAGGAAGATGAGGAAGACTTGTAATCCAATCAGTGCACTCATGCAGCAGAACTGCACCCTAACCATTCATAAACATTAATGAGACGTGGGGGTGGTATACAGGAAGAGGATATGCTGTCTTGTTTGGGTTGGATTTTATAGTTTCTTTTTACTTAACAACCAGACTTAAAACTCCTTTTTAGAGAATGAGTAGCTTAAGGTGCCTAAGTACAGGCTGGAGAGTCCAAGGTAATTTGCTGAGCATATAGAATAATTCTGTCTGTCTCGGGGCTTTCCTTTCAGCCTGCCAGTGTTTCTCCCATGCCTTTGACTGTTATTACGACCCAGAGGTGGAAAAGAGGGGAGCAAGTTTAGACACCTTCGGGAGGTATGATGGAGGAGGAGTGTGCATCAACTGCCAGGTATGAAACGCATATCAAGTCTAAACTGATTCTTGTGTGTGCATGTGTGGTTGTAAGGGGAGGAGGGAATAAATGGAAAAAACAAAAAAAACAAACTAAAGTGCAGAATTTCACATTGGGTGGTTACATCTATCTAGTCCTCTGCAAAGCATTGCACACAGTATTATATCTCCCAATGATGCATATTGCTTTTAATATTCCAAGAAATGAATTTGGTGGATTTCTTTCCCCAGAATAAAGTTGTAATGAGTGTTATATTGACATAGACTTGATGTGCAGCCAGAAATGAGAGATTCTAGCAAACAGACCAAAGAGGTGTCTTCCTCGTTCACCTGTTTTGTGTTGTATTTTAAGTGTGTGGCTCATACATTACTTTTGTTTTGTTCTTCAGCACAACACAGCTGGAGTGAATTGTGAGAAATGCATTGAAGGCTTCTACAGACCTTATGGATTACCTCCTGAATCCACTAGTGGATGCATACGTGAGTCATGTTTTCTCTTAACATTAAAATGCCCAATTTTTCTATTTTTTTAAAAGAACTTTGCTTGGTAAAGATCTGAATGGATAGCCTCGGAAAAATGATGGTATGATTTGTGCTGCAGTCTGTTTTTTTTTCCACTGAGCAAATAAGAGTGACATGTAGAGCCATGCACGAGCCAACAGACCGATGTTATATAGATGTTGCTGTGGTAACCTGCACTAATGAGAAATACTGTGTAAGCATGGATCTGAAATTGATTTGCATTGTTCTCAAAAGCTGTGCTATTTTGTGAAATCAGCACCATAACATCCTTTAGATGCCAGTTCAAATCAGTTTTTGCAGCTGCTTGAATCAATTCACTGAATCAAAACCACCAACATTTTCCAGGATATATCACCATAAAGTTCGGGAGCTAAATAATGTCTCACCATGTAGGTATTTGACCTACAATATGTATGACTAACAAGTGAAGCCAAAACAGAGTTTTATTCAAAGGAAGGCATTAGCGTCTTGTTGTAGACAGACACAAATGGCACCGATGCACAAGCGCCACTGGCACCACCGCTCGTATTATTGCTAAACTGGGCTCTGCTATTGTTTACATTACTTTAATGGTCCATGGCTGTTCCTTGTGGTATAAATAGCTGCCAGTTGTGTTTGGACATTACAAAGTAGTGGAATTAAACTGGTTGCCCCAAGCGCTTTGAAAAGTAAACCATAAAATCCACAAACTTAATTAAGTCAGCTTAGCAGCGGAAGGCGTTCGGAGTCAGTAAATGTTCGTCATTATTTGCGTTCGAGATCTTTCATTTGGAGATGAAGAAACATTGAAAGCTTTCTAAACTTCTGACTGAGATATTTTGTTGTGTAGAGGAAATGGATTTTTGCCTCAATTTGCATTCAGTTCTTTCTGTTCTCTTGTTGGTGTGTATATTAGCCTGCATTGACACTTCTGTTAACATGCACTATGTTGTTTGTTTGTATTCATTTTCCATGTGACACCTGTTAGCCTGCAGCTGTGATGAAAGGACAACAGCCGGCTGTGAAATGGGGTCTGGAAGGTGTATCTGCAAACCACAGTTTGCTGGAGGAAACTGCGATCGCTGTGCTGATGGATACTATTACTACCCAGATTGCATTCGTGAGTTCAGCATTTTACATCCTGGACTTGACTTTTATTTATTAAGGGTGTCTAGATTTGATAAGTAGGCCAGTGGGGAACATAGGAAGGAATGTGCTGAATATATACTTCTGGTGACCCAAGCTGATATGGTATAAATTACATTGTGATCAGTGCAGGGAGCCGTACTGTTGCCCTTCTGTACAATGACTTTTAAAAAGTTAATATGTGATGAAATACCACGTTGTTTGCTTGGAGCGTCAGTGTACGCACAGTTGCAGGTGAAACTGAACCCAGTCTTTGAAGGCTGAAGTGTGTTCATCATTTTTAGGCTTTTGTGTTAGTTGTCCCCTGAAGGCAACCACAAGGAATACCTTTAATGCTGCACGAATACATGTGGATGGATGGATGCACATATTGCACATTCCACATGTCTTACCTCCACCTAAACAAATAGATACAGATATTAGAAACACAAAGAAAACTTTCCACATTTTACCTCATTGATCAGATCTGGCTTCAGACTCAGGAGTCGGCAGAGGTTCAGAGATAAACCACATATTCTTTCAGCTTTTATTTATTGAAGTAATTTATATTTCGTCACCCAATGTTTTTCATTGTCTTCAACTAACATCAGTTTTCGACTATGTGTGAGCTATATGTTACTAGAATTTGAATACAAGTCTGATTGAAGTGTTTACCAGGGGGAATTCAGTTTTAATTTTAATTAATTTTAATCTATTTGGAAACTTCACATTTAATTTCCCCTAATCATCTAATTTTGACTTACACTGTGATCCAGAATTTTAATACGTAATTTTTACAGTTATTAAACACACAGAACCTGCGGTGACACAACACATCTGTAGTCTGTTGATCTGCCTGAGGTGTATTGTTTCTAATGCTATTAACCTCAGTTTAAATGGTCTTTTATGAGCCAAAGATTTATCACTCAAAGTTATTAAAACTGGGACTCACATCTTCTGCATGTTAGTGCTGACAAACTAGACTAAACATGTTGCTACAGTCATCAGGAGACTGTCTGGGTTTCAGAAGATGCTGTTGTGTGTCACAGGGTGAAATGTTTGCATCTTGCTGTGGGGTAACATCTAAAGACAGGCTTCGTAACTTGTTATATCAGTAGCACAAGTGAATCAAGTTAGTAAACTGAATCATACATGTCTGGTGGACAGAATTTTGAATTACCGTATTTTCCGGACTATAAGCTGCTACTTTTTTCCGACGCTTTGAACCCTGCGACTTAAACACCGGTGTGGCTCATGTATCGGTGGCACAAAGCTTGTTGGTTTTTTACAAGCTAGCAAGCTCCGTGCCGCCGACACATTTACCTCGTCACATCAGACCCGGTCAGAGTGGACCACTTGAAACTGTTCCAATAAATTCAATAGCAGCTTATAGCCAGGAGCAGCTTATAGATAGGTGCGCTCAATAGTCTGGAAAATATGGTAGTTTTTAACCCAAGTTAACATAAGCCACTTTGAGCCTGTGGTCATGGTCACCAGCGTACCTGATGAAGAATCAGTCTGCTCACATCAGTATCAGGTTCCCGGGTCACAACTGGACAGTCGAGATGCATCAAGTTCATACCCTGGTATTTACATGCATCTCCGAACCATCCTGTCAACGACTTGTGTTGGCATGTCACTATGGCAACGTTGAGATGTAACAACAATTTCCCCGGGAAACTGGCCGGAAATACTTCAGTATTTTGGAGAAGTTTGCTTGTTTTATTGCCTCCTGACAATTAGATGAGAAGATTCATGTAATTTATAGATTAAAAATGTTTGAGCAGCATAAATCATGTCATCTGTCTCCTCACAAGAAAGTGTTAACGTGTATTTTAAAAAAACTAAAACTAATTTAATTGATTTTTGTTTCTTTTTACTGTTGATTTAACTCAATTCACCACTGTAATAACACCTGATGTTTTCCTCGATCTCTGGAGGTTTTTCATTTTCCACCTTTCTTTTGCAATCAGAATATCCCGCGTACCCAACGACCACCAAATCCCCTGCAGGTCCTATTGTGGGTAAGATCAGCAAACAAAAATCCTGTAGCGTGTCACATCACAGTTCCTCTTGAAAGGTATTTTTAAACAGTCATTTTAAATGTTGATATTGTTGAAACTAGTCCATGTTTTTTTTCTTTTTCTCTGAATAGTTCCCACTGCCTGCCCTCCAGGTTATTTTGGCTCACCCAGCTGTCAGCGTGAGTGGGATTAGACCTGATATGAACTGTTTTCATGGCTGTGTTGTGCTAACTGCTTTTATTGCTTTGCCTTATTCGCATTTCCTGTATCTGCAAAATAATCTGTTGAGACTGTGTCCTCTTGAAAAGCTTTTTATAGGGCATTTAGTGACTTTTTTTGTCGCCTGAGTCACTTTACTTCTAGGTAGCCCAGACTTACAAAGGGCTTTAGAGGACCATGTAAGGTACCACTGACTCTGACTGGGTTAAATTTTAAAAACATTTGTTAAAGGTCAGTCGAATAAAGGCTTAATGTGTATATATAGGTTAAATAATGTTTGCCTTGTGAAACCTGACGTATTTTATATTCAGGTTTAATGGGATAGTAAAAATACTGGTACCCGCAGTTGTTCAGCGCAACACTCAGATGAGCTTAAGTTATTTTGTACACGAGTGGGGATTTAAGTTCAAGTGCTCTCTCATGATAGCCATAGTCATTTGGGACTGTTCAGTGAGAACTAACCAGTCTAATATTAGGTCCCAGTTCCAAATTCCCATTTCTGGTTTCCTTCAAGCTGGGAAACCCATTATTAGTAATATGGCATTTCTATTAAAACAAAGACCTTTAGCCCTTGACTTTTCTCATTTATCAGAGAATGTAAACATATATTAATGTTCTGTTTAAGAACTTGTTTTCCTTCCTGTGAGCGAACTGAGAAGGATTTTCATCAGCAGCCTTTGAAAAGCTGATTTTAATGTTTGGGAGCCAGAAGAAAACCGTGGCAGTCTCTCTGGTGGCTGCTGTGTCTTAGTGCCAAGTCTATTCACATACCAATACCAGGCGAGCCTTGGCAAGACGTGGGCTCCAGTGTAGCTGTACCACTGTGTGCCACAATATGAGAATAGTTCGACTGACAGGAAGTATTTGTCAGTCTTTGTTGTCAAGTTGGACCAGAAGAAAGAACTCAGGCTCATTTATAAGCAGACACCATAGTTCATTGGGGTTACTCATTTGAATTTCTATTGGTTTGGATTTAAATTGTTTGCTTCGATTGTTAAATTAAACATTTCTGTGTACTGTGTCTTTCTGTGCACAGCATGCATCTGTGACTACAGAGGGACTGTCAGCGCAATATGCGATGCTGCAGGGCGCTGCCTGTGCCGTCAGGGCGTGGAGGGGGAGGGATGTGACCGCTGCCAACCTGGATACCAGTACTTCCCCAACTGCCAGGGTGAGAGAAAAATCATCGCTCTGATGACCGGTCATCCCCCACAGAGTGTAAAAAATCATGTGTTACTCAATGATTATGAGATGTGACTTTGGGTTTTAAAGAAATTCCCACAAGCTGGTATAATGTGGACATAAACAAAGGCAGTGGACCAGAGAAGTGAATGTGGATATGTTTTCACTTGGCAGTGTGACCCGTAGAGTTATTTTGAACTAATTGCAGACTGTTACACAGTAGGGGTTGGTGTGCAAAGAATTTGAACAGTTTGTCCAGGGAGCTTGTGCTTTATTGTTACACTCAAGTGTCCTTTTGTCTGCGGGAACCTGCCTGCAGGAGTTTCTGGAGCAAATGAACTTTAATTAGGGACATTTTAAAGTCACTTGTTGCTTCAGACTTTAAAAGGATGGTGTTGAAAATGCCAGACCAGAGAACAGGATTTTGAATTTAATTGTTTAAAGTAATTTTTCAGAATCATGAAATTTTAAAAACCTGCTTCAGTGTGTAGTCTGTCATTTTATTATCTTAAAATGTTTTATTGGTTCTTGTGTGTCCTTGCGTGTACAATTCGTTTATATAAATTACCACTTTTATATTTATATTAGGGCTGTCAAAATTAATGCATTAACGCAGATTAATCCATCATCATGATTAATCTGATTAATAATTTTAACGCAATTAATACATCTGCAGCACAGAATGACTCTGAATGTCTCTGGCAACACATTTCAGGCAGTTTGTCCAAGTGGTGTTGCCGTCACATATGCACAAATAGGCAGTTAATCCTGTGCTGACAGGCAGCAGAACCGACCAATAAAAATGGAAGATGCTAAACAGCAGGTTGGTCCTCTCCACAGGAAAATTGAGTACAAAAAAATCAAGATAGAATAGTTGACTGCCACTCTGCAGGAAGTTTTCTTTTCACCAAAGCACTTTCAGTTTAAAATACCACATTAAAGTGAAACATACATTAGTACATACTGCTAGCACTTCAGCTAACGCATCACCCAGCTTGCAACAAACCACCCTCATCCAAAATGAAACACGATTAATATCGATTAAAAAACATTAATATTTAATCAGTATTAATCTAGATTAATCCACATCAACCATCTGATTAATCTGATAAAAATTTTAATCATTTGACGGCATTAATTTATATATATGAAATACTATATTGCAAAAGTAGGATTTTTATGTAAATTTTATAGGAATGCTTTAGTGGTATAACAATAAAATAAGCTTATTATTTCTTCCTTCAGCATGTCTCTGTGATGGGGCTGGCGTGGCCGACAGCGTGTGCAGTCCAGATGGTCGGTGTATTTGCCTCCCTAACTATGGGGGACAGGAGTGTGACGAATGTGCACCAGGATACTATGGATATCCTGACTGCGCTGGTGAGTGGGTTTGATCCGTGCTTGTCCACAAAACATAAACTAGTTGGGTGCATGTGACCTCTGCTGATCTGAGTGTTGGTGGAAAAAATGTAGCTTCTGGTTTCACTGGATTTACTGTGGCCTCTTCTCATGACTCTGGAGCAAACATCCTTATTCTCCCACAGTATTGTGTCCTCTGCACTGATTTCCTTTCAGGCAAGCTGCATGACAGTGTTTCACACAGGGCTGCAATGTGTGATATATATGGACTTCTTCCTTCTATGGAATCATGTTTTCAAGAATAGACACCTGGGAATCTCTTAAAGATTCTTAAAATATACAAACTGCTCTCCAGAGTTTTCTTAAACACTATTTCATATCAGATTTGCAGCCTTAATCACTCCGCGCTTGCAACTGAAGTTCATACTTTACTGTCCTCAGCCTGCCAGTGTTCACGGGAAGGCTCATATGGAACAACATGCAACCCACTGTCGGGTCAGTGCCTCTGTCTCCCAGGTGTAGTGGGCCAGCAGTGTGACCGCTGTGCCTCTGGACTCAGGTTCCCCCAGTGCTCAGGTAACCACTACGGTCATTTCAGGACAAAGGCAGAAGCAGCTGTTGTCATTTTTTTAGTTAGCAGGGTTCATTAATATTCTTGAAACTACTAGTTTTATGTTTAGTTTTTTGAAGATAATCTATAACTATATTTCATGTCCATCCAGCCCCCATCATTGTGTGTAATGCAACAGGGACTGAGGCCTCTGATCCTCAAACGGTAAGCCTCTGTTGATAAATGTAGCTATTTTCTGTCTGTTATGCCCCTATCTTGAACAGGTTTTTATTAACTTTGAGAACATACTGGTTCCAGTCTAAATCCAGCACTGAGGGGTGTGGATTTACATGGACCAACAGCTCTGTAACTGATAACACAGCTGCACTTCATCCTGCAGAAATTACAAGGAAGTGTTTTTTTTCCCCATGAAATGTAAAGACAATTAAAGAAGGAAAAGGGACTTCCTTCCATTTCAAAGAGGAAGAAACAAAAAAAACCCATCAACAACATGAAGTAATGTTCAGCTATGTCAGTGTTTCTGGAAAGTTATTCTCTACCTTTTTATTTTGGAACATTTAAAAGAGAAGAAAGAAAAGTTGCCAATTTTCAGTCATGCAGAAAACCTGTTCTGTAGCACAGTATGCAGGCACTGATTGGATCTATCTGATGGTAAACAAACACAACTGGGCTTTCATCAGTAGCTACCAGTCTCAACAATTCTTAGATGACTTATCTGTTTGTTTCAGGGCTCCTGCCGCTGCCGAGCAAATGTAGAGGGAACCCTGTGCGACAGGTGTAAACCTCTCTACTGGAATCTAGCTGCAGTCAACCCTCGTGGCTGCATAGGTACGTGACTGGAAATCTAAATGATTCAGGAAAACTATTATTGACTTAATTTTGTCACACTGTTCTCAGGTTGTTGGTTTTTTCTCCGTAAATATTAATTTTCTTCACTGGCCCCTTTTTTCCTCCCAGACAGTTAATTTGCAAGTAGCAATCTGACAAGGTACTGATATGAGTCTTGGCCCCTCTTAACCAGGGGATATGTCAACATACCCCTGTCAACAAGGCCGGATCTGCCTTCCTGTCCCTCAGGGGGGAGCTGAAGAATAACATATTACACGGGCAAATTCCTGTTAACTGCTTTCAGTGTGAGCTTTCATACTGTGGCCACACACTCAAAAGTACCCAGTGGTGCATTTAAAAAAAGGAACATCTATACTTGGTCCCTACACTAAAACAAAATAACTATCTCTGGTTTAATCACTTAAAAATACTTAATGAGGAAATAATAAGGTGGCTCCCATTATACAGCCAGTGAGAGAACAGTTCAGGCTTTGTTCAGATATCTGTCTTATGTTACAGTTTTGCTCTCTAGCAAGAATGTTATCACTACCACGCTGCCTGAAGACACAAGAAGGGGGAAAAGTGCTTTTAATATCCCAAGAATGCTCCTGCTTGACTGTGGCTGGACATTGAGGGAAAGTTTTTTTTTTTCCACTCAAGCCGTGGCTGAAAAGCTCCTTTGGACCTTTGATGTGCAGATCCGTGAAGATTGGAGGGTTTTGGTTTTTTTTCATTGTTGTGTTTCACTCGTGAATCCTAGAAAATCCTGTAATCAGAGTCTATTCACTCTCCCTCTCTTATATTAGAGTGTCAGTGTGATCTGAAGGGGACCCTGAGTGGAGTTGGAGAGTGTGAACAGGTGAGTATTTTCAATAGCACCTGTGAACCAAACTGGATCAGTGGATGACTGAAGTCTTTCTGTTCATTTAGAAAAGTGGACAGTGTCACTGTAAACCTTACGCGTGTGGGCATGCATGTGACACCTGCAAGGATGGATACTTCCTGCTCCAGAAAAAGAATTATTTTGGTTGTCAAGGTAAAATATTCTTCTTTTTTTTTTCTTTTACCAGACATCACATCGACCTAACTACATTACATGAGTGTATTAAAAATTTTAAACACCCAAGCACATTCATCAGTGACAGCATTTCTTCTTTGGTGTTTGCATGTTTTTCTAAATGATTTTGATTATTTAATGATAAGTAAATTTTTTAGGATAATAGAACTGCAATTTTGCAATATTTTGGGACTATTTCTTCTTCCTTATTTGTATGCTGCTACTTTTTGGTATTATTGTGTTAAGTTGAAAATTAAGAGGAATACTAATAGAGTTAAATACACAGTTGCTTCAGTGCTAATTTCAAATTTGACAGCACTGTAATGGATAGTAGTTGAAGTTGGAGATTGCATATGATAGAATATATATTCTGTTAAAAAATCTGTTGACACTAATCTGAGACAATTTGGTGGAGATCAGATATGGATTATGCCTTAGCAGAGGTTTGTGCTCTTGTTTTGTAGATGGATTAAGTATAAATATTCTGTTCAAAGGCATGATTGTGTTATATGTTTGGTACAATTCCTGAATTTTTTTGAGCAATAGAGAGAGAAGTAACACACACACAAAAATAATCAGATACCAGTTTTTGACTACTCTTCAATAACTCCTGTTCTCCCTTCCACAGGTTGTCAGTGCGATGTAGGCGGCGCTATCGACAAGGCCTGTGATGAGACGTCTGGACAATGTCGGTGTCGGGAGAATGTAATTGGCCGTACATGCACTGAGTAAGATGCGGCAGATTTTAATGTGAAAAACACAAAGATCCAAATGAAATATTTCATCAAATAAAACATGCAAATGTCTTGCTTCTTCTTTCATTAGGCCAGCACCAAACTACTACTTTCCCAGTTTGCACCATTTAAAGTTCGAGGTGGAGGATGGCACTACACCAAATGCTAGACCAGTACGCTTTGGTTATGACCCCCGAGAGTTCCCAGATTTCAGCTGGAGAGGTTACGCTATGATGTCCCCTGCACAGGTTTGTACATTCACACGAGTACTTGTATACACTGATTCTTTGATTTGATGATAGTAACAAATAACAGAATTTTTTTTATTTTTTTATACTACCTGCCACTTAAGTAACTCCATAGTTTCCTTTTTCAGTCTACTCTGCCACCACCGGGATTCTTTTGCTTTTGCCGCTGCACAAACAATTCTCCTTGAAGCACACAGCCTCCTGTTATTTCAGTGCTGATGTGGGAATGTGGACACAGCTCTCTTAGAACTAACACTCTCTCTCTTCAGCCAGAGGTGATCCTAATGCTTACCCTTGGCTTTCCTGGACCTTTCCATATTGTAATGCGCTACTCCACTCCCCAACATAAGGGGAGAGCACGAGTGAGAGCGTGGATCTTGGTGGTGGACGAAGCTGACTTTCAGTCTTGCTGTGACTGTAAGTGATGGGGCCTGCCTTGCTTCAGCTGTATCTTACTTTCTTCTCCTTGCTTGCTGTCTGTTGATTAACCCGTGAGCTTAACTCCTCTTCCCATCTGACATGATTTCTAATCGTTTAACATCATCTACTCAAACCTGTGCCATTCCCGGTCAGCTGTATGTCACTGTCATCCCTGCAGAGTGAAGTCAGAGTAACAGTGCATGTTGATCCAAAAGATGGGAGGGAGCGCTTGTTCCGCGTGGTTCTGCGGTTCATTAACCCCAGCAGCACCAGTGTGGCTGGTAGCATCAACGCTACCAATAACAGAGGCACTGCAGGTAAGGCTGCCTCTGACGTTAAAGCAGCTCTTACATTTCACCATCAAACTGTCAAATCTAACCCCTCATTCAACAAAACAACATTTCCATCAAGTCAGTGAATCTAAGCTGGTGCCTGATGTGTCTTAGTGATGTCCTTTGAGAGCGTGTTGACATTACAACCATCTGTGTGTGCTGCCCTGCAGGGTCAGCTCAGAGTAAAGAAGTAATATTCCCTGTGAGTCCCTCCCCATCCTTCCTCACTGTCCCAGGAGAGGGCTTCGCTGAGCCTTTTGGATTGACCCCTGGGAAGTGGATAGTTCACATAAAGGCAGAGGGGGTTCTCTTGGTGAGTTTATAAGGAAAACGCTGATGTTTAAGCTGTTGTGTAAAAGCTTGAAAGAATTGACTGCCACACAATTTTTACTTGCATTTGAAAACTGTTGAATATACAACACATTGAAGAATGAAATGCACATTGTCACCCTCCCTCATTAGGACTACTTAGTACTGCTTCCCCAGGATTACTACGAGGCACCGCTGCTGCAGGAAAAGATCACTGAGCCCTGCACTTACTTACCCACTGCAAACAAGGATACAAAGTAAAATCTTCATGTCTATTCCTGTTTTCAAGATTGTTTTTATCAGTCAGTTTCATTTCAACTGGAAAAAGATAATCAAGCATTCATCTTGTTAGATGCTGACTGACCCTGTGTCTTCATGTGTGTCCCAGCTGTCTGTTGTATAAGCACATAGCCCTGGATGGCTTCAGCTCTGCACTGGGCTCCCAGGGAAGACTCTCCACCCGCAGTGGGCGCAGGAGGAGGCAGTCTCGTGTGCGGCGCCCCACCCCAGAGCACCCTGACATGGCTGCTCTCAATGGAAGACAAGTTCAGTATTGTAAAGATCACTGTTAAGGTGTAAATGGTTTCTGTGCTCAGCCATTAAATATGCTGAGCTCATTAACCAGGTTCCTATCAGCTGTTCCAAAGTCCATGAGGAAACCATGTGAATTAGTTATAGATATTATTAACTATTTAATACTTGAACTTGTTTTTTATAATAACATTTTACCTTTTTGCCTTTCTGTTAAATTGGATTATCTTAAAATCTCTGAATGTCTCCTATAAAATGTTTGTTCTGTGCCCTGTAGTCGCAGCTCCAACTCAGCCTGCGTGTGCCTCGTCCTGGTCCATATGCTCTTATTTTGGAATATGCAAGTGAGGTGGATGCTGTCCAGAATGTCAACATACTCTTCAGCGGTCAGTCAGGTGACCAGATTCCAGCCAGGGCCAACATTTACAGTTGTGACCTCAGGTGAGTCCTACATTTGTTGATTTAACATATCTAATATTTCTCATATTCTGTTGGTTCAAATTTTTAATCTCTGTAAAAGTAATGATGTCCCATGACTCCAAAGTTTAAAAGTCGTGTTTTAACCCGTGCAGCCACTTGTGCCGGAGTGTAGCAGTGGACAGCAGGAATCAAGTGGCAGTGGTGCAGCTTGATCACAAGACGGACGTTTTTCTGCAAACCTCCACTACATCATTCCTGTTGGTGAGGAAAATGTCTCCACAGAAGATTTACAAGAGCTTAACATCAAGACGGCGTCATGAAATCTGAAAGGAGTTTGTCTCTCTCTGTAGTATAAAGTGTATGCAGTGCCTGCAGAAGAGTTCTCCATCGAGTACGTAGAGCCCAAGGTGCTGTGTGTTTCTACTCATGGCCGCTTCACTGAGGACAGGTAAGTCTTGAATAAACTACACTGCATTGTTTTAATGACAGAGACTCTTTTAACAACCGTCAACATAAGCTGCAATTTAGGAAATGATAGATGCTGGATTAGACCTTTGTGTTTTATTATTGTTTTGGAGACAGACATCTGTTTTCCAGGTGTAATTGCATACATTCCTCCAGCGAGGCAGGGACAATTACCTGAGGATGAACTTAGGCTCAAAACTTTCTCTCTTTGTCAAATAGATCTACTCACACTTTGAACCTAATGACCAGGTGAGGTGTTACTTACTGTCAGTGTGCAGCTGTGCTGTGCAGTCATTTACTGTGAAGAAGAAGGATTACTTAAAGAGAAAACCTCAATAAAGCAACAGTTGAAACTGACTTGAAAGCAAAGGCAAATCTTTTAATTTAGCTTAACACAAAACATAGATAAATAAACTTGGAAAAACTGAATGCATTGATTTACTATAATGAAATCCACACTCATCACTTTGTGTTTTAAATTGTGTTTGTGGACTGTGGAGCCTCAAAATGTTGCATTTACTGTAAGTAGTACTGTAATTGATGTATGGATTATTTAATTGGATTATGTAATTTGTAGCACAGAATTCAGCTGCCATATAAACATAATATTAAAGTTCTGACTAAAAGTAAGAAATAGCTTTTTTCATCAAGAAAATTCTGGAGTGAAATTACCAGGTAGGATTATGAAGAAGGAGCAAATACAACTTCAAGGCTGATTTTGTACAACTAGTTTTCCCAAGAAAAACTCAAGATTTAAAAATGAATTATTGAAGATGAATATTGTTGCAGCCTCTAAGTAGTCACTGGCACAGTTTCACTGACAAACACTTTAACCTATCTGAACACGCTTGTTGCTGTTTGATGTTTCTAGTCGCCACTGTGCTCTGAGGCAGTTCGACAAGCCCACCTCAGCTTGGATTCTGTACGCAGCCCGTGACGGACAGCTGTCATCCACGCCAGCTGCTGCGCTCCAACAGGGAGAGACTGAGGACTGGAGGCGGAGACGACAGTCGGGGGTGTTCCCTCTCCGTGAACCTCAGAGTGACGGGACGCTGCTTAAATTCCCTCAGGTATCAGAGTGGAAGCCACGCTCTCCTCCGCCCTTCCTCACCCTGTTGAATCATTTGAGCTTTTCTGGGCTTGACCCTGCCGCTGGGCGTACGAGATATTCAATAGGCGCTGCCATGACATAAATGATCAATTTCACCTTGCCTGCTTGACACTTTTTCAAGTATTCACCTCATTTCTTTTCAGACGGAGATCAGTTTCACTCCCAAGGTTCCCCTCCCGGGCAGGTATGTGGTTGTGGTCCATTATCATCAGCCTGAGCATATCTCCTTTCCTGTGGAAGTACGAGTAGATGCGGGACGTGAGTGGAAGGGTGAGTGTGTGCAAGGAAGTGGCAGTTTTACTCATGTCTGATTAAATTTAATAAAAAAATGTATTGGCTCCCCTTGGATATGTGTGTTTTTACTCTGTCAATGAAATATTTCTCAGTGAGGTGTTGATTCCTCTTTAAGAGCACCTCGAGATGATCACTGACAGTGGCCCCACTCCCTGATATGGCTTTAATAAAGTGGTGGATTATTGTGCACTATGCTATTCTCTTTCCTGTCCTTGCTTTACCAAACTGGCTTCTTTTGTAGGTTTGATGAACGCCTCCTTCTGCCCTGCGGTCTCAGGCTGCAGGGAGGTCGTCATCGCTGACAGGCGCATTGCCCTCGACTTTGACAGGAACTCTTGGCAGGAACCCACCATCTCCGTGATCGTACCTCCTACAAAGACTCTTATTTTGGTGAGTGGTTTATGTTAAAGCTCAAGTACTGTCTAAATATAATGAGAAAAAATGGAAGAAGAAATAATTAGTGAAAAACTGTGTGTTTGTGAGTTGTTCAGGGTTGAGCACTTGGCATGCTGAGGTCCTCTCTCCTCAGTGTTAGGCCATATCCCCAACAACAACAATGAAGGGACTGTGTTCTACCTGGCAGTCCATTACAGCTTTATAAAAACTAAGCCTCCAGTCTGTGTACGGCTGGGGGCAGGCTGGGCTTTGCTTGCATGCTGTTTTCTCTCTCCCCCTTTAGATAAGATCAACCTGAAGAATTGTGCCTAAAAGCCTTAAAATCCTTTGTTTTATCACTCTCTGCATCATTAAAACATGACACAAACCCAAACTGGAGGCGCTTGATAAGACTGTGTGTTTTCATCATTTGATATGGTTTGTATCTTTTGTTTAGGATTATATCTTGTTGGTTCCTGATAGCAGTTACACTCCAGAGCTCCTGAAAGAGAAGCCACTGGATAAATCTGCAGATTTCATACAACAGTGCAGAGGAGAAGGTTTCTTTGTTGAGTAGGTATCCACCATGTTTTACAAGCTGGATTTAAATTCATAATTTGAAAAGTTGTCACAGTTGGGATCATTTAAAGTCTATAAAATTGTATTGCATTCTGTGATGTGTTGTTTTTAGTTGTTTTTCTTTTCTTTACAGTACCACTTTATTAATACTGCAGTAACTACCCTCAATAGAGCACATGCTTTTGGAAATGGTGCCCTCTAGCTGTTGTAATCAAAACCTCATCTATATTTAAATGTTTTCTCTTTTTAGCCCCAAAACCTCTTCCCGGTTGTGTAGAGACTCAGCCCGCTCTCTGGTAGCAGCTTACAATGATGGAGCGCTGCCCTGCAACTGTGACAAGTCTGGCTCTACGGGGACTGTCTGTGATCCGGTTGGAGGACAGTGTCCCTGCAGGCCGCATGTCATTGGGCGTCAGTGCACGAAATGTGCCACAGGACACTATGGATTCCCCTACTGCAGATGTGAGTGAATATTTACTTTTGACCTGCATGTGAGAACATCCAACGAGATATTTCCCATGAAATCAAAGTGAATATACACTATACACTCCTGAACCATTGTATGCTCATGAAATGTCCTCTTCTTCCTGCAGCATGCGAATGCGGCCGCCGGCTGTGTGACGAGGTGACAGGACAGTGTATCTGCCCTCCTCAGACAGTCAAACCCGCCTGTGATGTGTGTCAGAATCAGACTTTCAGCTACCACCCTTTACTAGGCTGTGAGAACTGTGGGTGCTCTCCAAATGGCATTAATGCAAATGCAGGACCTCAGTGTGATCGCATTACTGGACAGTGCAGGTGAGTAACACTACACCCTATACACGGCACTGTGCACGTATTAAGACAAAGAGGCTAAAATTTATCAGTGATGGTTAATATTAAATGTTTTTGTTTTTTGACTATTGGACAGACAAGAAAGTGAGAAGATGTTACATGATGTTACAGTTTACCTCATTAAAATACTGTAAACACAAATGTAAAAATTAATTAGAAAGGACATTATATTATGTAATCTGGATACCTCACAACAAAATGAGAACTTTTTCTTCATTTTTTGCATTTTTAAACCATAAATATATATGCTTATACTCTACTTTTAACTATAGACCTCCTGTGTTCCTGCACAGTTGAGCTGTCACTTCATGATCCAATTTAAATGCATTATTTCTAAATACTATAATTATGAATTCCTAATTGTATGATTGTGTAGTTTCACTATTTAACAGCTGTGCAGGTAATGGCTGTCCCTTGCTGAAACCGATCTTTCATCCACTAATTATTCAGAAGAAAATTGCTATAAAGTGATGCCTGTGTAATAACTAAATGTGATTAATGAGCTTAATGTTCACAGTCATGTTAATGTACAGATTTCCATTTCTAAAGTGAGCAGTACTGCTTAAAACCTGGAGGCAATTCAGGTGTTTAGATTCTTTCCTATAGTAATATACCATCAGGGATGCATATGGAACTATCTTCAGCAGCAAGATCAAAGAGTCTGAAAGATGATGAAACCCACACTTGATCTTAATCCTAACATTGACTGATCAAACTGATATTACACGAAGAGACAGAAACATCTGAGACAGATTAAGTCAACAGACGAACTGTGGCAGGTTCTTCAAGACAGTTGGAACAACCTACATGTCGAGTGGATTAAAAATCTGTGTTAATGTGTCTCAATCTACAATTAACTTTGAAAGTTTTGCACATTACTTTAAATCAGAGATGGTGGAATAGATCAGTGTAAACCACATACAATAATGCATACAATGTGAATATGATATATTTGCCTGGACAGACTGTTCACAGACAGTTTTTCTGTTGCAAATATGCCCTGAGAATTTGACTAATTATGATATGTTTGTGCATTTTAATGCAGTTGCAAGCCCAGGATCGGAGGCCGACAGTGCGACCGCTGTGCTGCAGGTTATTACCGCTTCCCTGACTGTGTGCCCTGTAACTGTAATCAAGGTGGAGTCACATCTGACGTGTGTGACCCAGACACAGGCAGGTGTCTCTGCAAGGTGAGTTAAGTTAATTAAGCTCATGCTTTAAAACTATCTCTTTTTTCCTCTTCATTTGTCTTTCTCTGTTCTGACTTCATCTTTATCGTTGCTACCGTGTTCGTAGAGAAATGTTGCTGGGATCAGGTGTGGTGCTTGTCGGGAAGGCTCCTTCTATTTTGACCCCTCCAATCCTCATGGCTGTATCAGCTGCTTCTGTTTCGGAGCCACTGAGCAGTGTCAGAGCTCCAGCAAACGCAGGGGGAAGGTGTGTTTGCTTTTCATGCCCCTGCATGCCTTTGAATGCCTTTGGAAATTTTATGCCTGCAGAGCTTTCTCGCTGATAGAAGTTATGTGGTGACTTGCGTAATTTGTTTGATGTAAGCTGCATGAACTGCAGGGAAATGATCTACAAATGCATAGCAGGTGATAGCATACCATGGTGATTTTACTATGACTGGGCACAGGTTTATTGTCAAATATTGATTTTGATTGATAGATTGATTTATCCACCCCCTGTATATTCCATGTTATTAGTTCGTTGACATGCAGGGCTGGCGCTTGGAAAGCCCCGACAAGGAGGAGGTTACGTCTGTGCTGAACACAGCCAGTAACACAGTGGTTGCAGATATCCAGGAGCTTCCTGCTACAGTTCAAACTCTACACTGGGTGGCACCACCGTCCTACCTGGGAGACAGGGTGAGTCAATGAGGGGAGGAAAGTAAATCCGTAAGTAAATGTGTACTGATATTTAAACAGATGATGGATGTTTTTCACAGAGTAATACATTCATAGTTACTAAAAAAAAACTGGGCAAAATATAAGGCATCATTACAGGAAAATTAGATTATTAAGATCCCAGCTACATATGTTTTATTATGATAGTTGTGAAGAAGTGAAAAGAATAATACCATTTATGCTTCAGTTTTAATCTACTGAACTTTAAAGGACATTTCATTTCTTTTGTTTTACGCTCCAGGAATTTATTAAACTTGTAAATATTTTGGTGATATTCAGGGTAACTGGGATTGTTTTTTACTTACCTTTGAATATATTTTATTGTCCCTAAAATCTTAGGAAGATTTGATAAATTAGGTAAAACATGAACATAAAATGATAAAGGTGATCTCAACTATTAGGTCCTAATTGAAAAAGCAGTGTTGTACATAGACAGAATTGCCCTTTAAGTTACATCTTTTACTTCTCTTAGGTTTCATCTTATGGTGGGTTCCTCACCTACCAGTCCAAATCGTTTGGGATTCCCAGTGAAGGGATGACTCTGATCGACAGAAGACATGATGTTGTCCTGAATGTGTGTAGTGCTTGTAGTTTTTCACTATTAGAACTTTTTGTTTTTCCATGGCTGAACTGCAGCTTATTTATCCCTGTAATCACCCACAGGGTCACGATATAACCCTGATCCACACGGCTCCACAAGCTCCACTTCCTGACAGGCTGTATCAGGGCAGAGTCCCGCTCCTGGAGGTAAAATGAAAAGTCCCTTTACCTTAAACACTACTTTGTAATTTCAAATGAAATATGAAAGCATTGGAATGGGATGAACTATACAATGATCATTGCACTTAGAGCCCTGTAAGTTATTAGTTTAGTCTAGTCTTAGAACTAGTAATTTCACTTCTTGGCAAATGACCTGTTAAATCATAAGATTTTGTAGTTTGAGGTTTAGCTGTGAAGTAGGAATACTGGAAAACATACACATGTCTAAAATGGGGATGGGGAGAGTCAAAATCATATTAGTTTAGTAGTTTAGTACTATACATATTAGTTTAGTATAGTATTTTAGTTTAGTTTAGTATAAGAACATTTTGTCTTGACACACTCTAAAACAAAATGCTGAGTTGTTTTTACCCAGAGCTGGTTTAGTATTGGACTAACTACATGCTGGGTTAATTTAACCTAATATGATGGGTTGTTTTACCCAGTACTTTGTTGTGTTTTTACTCAACATTTTGTTGTTTCTTACAAAGTATCTTCTTGTTGTTACCCAGTATTCTACTTACTGGATAAAGACAACTCCTCTTTACTGGGTTAAATTAACTCAGCATACAGTTAATCCAATATTTACGCAGCTCTGGGTTATAACAGCCTAACATTTTTTAGTGTGTAGTGTTCATATATTGTGCACTACATGGAAGTGTTGGACAGATGTACAATAAAATGAACTTATCTGTTTTCTATCCTATTACATCTACTGAAATGTCCTTTTTGTGTAGAGACTCCTCCCTGTTGTTGTCTCAGAATTAGTCCCCAAACTTACTGTTGTTTGCAGGGAAATTGGCGCCACGCTGGCACCAACAGGCCAGTGTCCAGAGAGGAACTGATGATGGTCTTGGCTGGTCTGGTGGGGCTGAGGATCCGAGCCTTGTACTTTACTCAGAGCCAAAGACTCAGTTTGGGAGAGGTGGGCCTAGAGGGGGCCACAAACTCAGGGACTGGAGGTCCTGGAAACACCGTGGAGGATTGTTCCTGTCCCTCTGAGTACACCGGAGACTCCTGTCAGGTCAGCAGGCCTGTATATTAATATGCTACAGATTTTTGCAGACTTTTTTTCTATATATTTGTGACTTGTGCCAGGTTGGTACAAACTGTTTTACACATACAGTTTTGATCTCTCAGAAGAGGGTTTGTTTTTATTTTTCGTCTTTGTGAATGTGTGCATGTGACTTTGACCAGCCCTGTCTGAATGATAATTCTACCAAACAGCATTGAGAACATCCCATTCCTGTCTAAGTTTACCAAGTGGAAGACTATAAACCCCCCGCCCCAAAATTTCCCGAAGTGTGACATAATAAGTCTTCCTGTCTTCGGATAAAACATAAAAGTGATGTGGTTTCATTGGCTACTGCATACTGAGAGAAGACGCCTTTATATTCAAATAAGTCTTTTCTCCACTTGAGTGAAAAGAAAAACTAGAAAAATGGAGTGAAAGGGTGGGGTAGGTTAGGAGTTTTTTTGTCAGGTCTGAAAGGCAAAGGAGATAGCAGGCAGGGTGGGGCAACACGTTGATGGATATTACATTTTGTTGTGTTTGAGAAACTGGACGATCTCATATTTTTCGGGTGTACCGACATGCCTGGACCAGGTAGCACACCCTTTCTCTGGAGGAAAAATGCATCAGCTGAGGTGCGTCGGTGGAATTTACTGGAAAATACCATCCGGAGAGCTGTGCAGCCAAAGTGTGTAGCCCCGGGCTAGGATATGTAGCACAATCATGCAGACATAATATTAGTGATTATACAGCTATAATCACTGGCATGGTTACAGCTCCCAAAAATGTAGTGCAAACAACCGCAATGTAGTTGCTAAGGAAACGCTTGAATTCTTTTGATCCTGGGAACAAGGTGGACTTGATCTTGTATTTGATGTTTGTGCTTCTCAAATCTGATTTGTACACACACAACTTTTTTTCTCACACAATCAAATAAAAAATGAGAACGGAGCAACCACTAATTAAAGTGGTTTCTTCATGTCACAGAACATGTATTACTGGAGGTAATATATCAACAAACATTTTAATAAGTTTTTCATATTTGTGTTAGTGTCGTTGCCATAGATCTGGTTACCTACCTGTGGGTACATGAACCCCCGTCTGATGGGGTATGTTTGAAGGAAGTTAATTATATGTGCCCAGAGGCTGTATGACATGGTGCCTCGCCTTGACACATGAGGTGTGGCAACATCACGTTACTCATAAACCTGAGTGCACCTTCAGTACCTTTGTGCGTCTGCGAGCACGCCTGACACACCTAGTTGTGTCTGTTGTGTGTTTGAAGACCATGATTCAGGTGTGAGTTTCTTGTCTGTGTGGTCTGAGGATGTCTGACTTTCCTCTCAGTCACATATACGAGCACGAACCTGAATTTAAACCACACATACACAGAACATTACACAACGTTAATATACTGTTGAATGTTACTTGCTTTTTCCAATAGAGGCTGTATTGCTATACCCTCTCAGCTTAAAGTAAACACAGTGGGATTTACAGTATTGTGAAGTTAATTTTTTCCGTGGAGACAGGCGATGTCCTGTGTGTGCATACTTGTGTGTGCACCCGCATTCTGTGTGTTAATGTGTGTGTGTATGTGTGTGTCACTGATAGCAAGGAAACGACACAGAGAGCATGTAAACACTTGCATGTGTGTGCTTGTGCACCTGCATACACTCATGCTGATCTGCGAGCCTGACTCAGGTACATGGGGCGTGTCCAGTGTGTGTTAGTGTGTGTGAGGGTGTGCATGTGAGTTTAAGAGGCTGAGGCAGGAGAGAGTGGAGCGTTATTTCACACGGACTAAACATTAGGAATGTCAGATACGTGCATGGATAGACACTGGCGTCGAGGGGTTCTGTTACGGACCCTGATATATGGGACTTTGATTGGACTTTGCTACGCTGGCCACAGGCCCCACCAGAGGGGAGAGCGACCTCGCTACGCCAGGCATCATGACAGATGGGCTCAGAGGATACAGTATCCTTCGCTTCATGATCAGGGATCTCAGCGGATAGAGTACCCGTCTGTAAATGATGAAGCCACCCGAGGGGTACGCTACCCCTCGGGAGGACAGAGGGTTCATTATCCTTCTGTTAATGACAGTGCTGCCAGTTCTCAGATTCAGGTAAAATCTATCAAGATGTTGTTAAAAAGGTCTTGCTGTTTTCCTGTGTATTACGCTGCTCTAAGTGTCAGGTGTGGCTTGTTCGTGGCCTAAGGACTGTTATCTCTAAAAGCAAAGGGCATGTTTCTTTGTTAATTGTTAATGACGCTAAATTCAGTTTGTTGGTGTGTGCTGTGCACATTTTTCCACACCCTGACACCAAACAAAGGTTCAGTCTGAGAGAGTAGTTTTTAACCATCATCTGTGACGAGGTGGCAAAAAAAAAACTGCTGAACTGTGAGGATAATGGTTTTTTGTGTAACACATTTGTAGCTTTATCTTGTAGTGCCATATGATTTACAAAACTTGTAGATCACTGTGATAAGCAATGGGGGACTAATTTCACTGGATTGATCAAAAACAGACTTATTTAATCATGAGTAATATTCTATTTATCCTAAAAATAACATTAGATATAAAATGATGGGAAATTTTACGTACAAGTCTTATGCCCACCTCTAGTATCTAATAAAAACTTGCCTTTGAATTCCCATGTCTATTATGCATTGTAATTAAGCTGTTCTTTCAGACTGTGTAGTCATATCTTTATATTTGTGTTTTTCTCCTTCAGAGATGTGCCCCTGGTTACTACAGAGACAGCAGTAATCCTTACCTGGGCCGCTGTGTACCCTGTGAGTGCAATGGTCTTGCTGATGAGTGTGAAGACAGGACAGGAAAATGCCTTGTAAGTACCTGAGTTCAGTGCTGTGATTATTAAACCACTCTCACCAGCATTACTCGATATGATATCCTGTTAGGGGGCCTCCTCGCTCATTCCTCTCCCTGATAGAAGGACGAGCCTTCACGCATTTCGAAATCTCAGCTGTCTCTGTTGTGTTATTGTTATGAAAGACACTCAAGACCGGGCTTGTGCATGCAATGCACGCATGGATCCACACATTTACAGCTCAAAGCCAAATGGACACAAAGGGCTGAACTCTCTGCTGAGTGCCATCAAACACACTCTTTGATGGATTTGGCAGTGACATTTCTTTCCTCTTTGCCCCTGGATGTTTGCATATCTGCTTCAGGCTAATGAAAGACTTCATGTCAGGTTGATTTGGTACAGCATGTGTGTAAAAGACACATGTTGTATTTTTTTAAACATTTGACTTCTTTACACTTTCATTCTCCACTTATTCATACATTATGTCATTTTCAGGACTGTCAGTACAACACAGGTGGGGATCGATGTGAACGTTGCAAAGAAGGTTACTATGGAAACGCAGCTCAGAGGACATGCAGAGTGTGCCCGTGCCCATTTACCATCGCCACAAACAGGTGTGTAAAAAAACAACAACAAACAAAAAAACCCTCCTCTAAACAGTATTATTATTATATGGAAATGTGTATTTCAGGAATTAAATTGCATTTTTCTTATTGATCTGCAGTTTTGCAGTGGGTTGCAGAGAGGAGTATGGAGACATACACTGTATGTGCAGAGCAGGCTACACGGGTGAGAGGTGTGAGAGGTGAGTGTCTGTAGAGACTGACCTGGTGTTTGTGCTGAAATGCTGCTGGCTTATTGCTAATTTACTTCCTTTTTTCCCTAATTTTTATTCCTCTTTCCCATAGGTGTGCTCCTGGTTACTATGGTGACCCACTGACGCCAGGTGGAAGTTGTCGGCCCTGTAATTGCATTGGCAATGGTAACAACTGTGATCCCCGGACTGGAGGTTAGATTGTGGATTCCAACTGTTTTTAAAAAGAAGTTTTAATTCATTGTTGAATTATTCAACTTTTTAGTTTATTTGTGCCACACTGTTTAAATATACTGTTGATTTTTACGGTTTTTGCAGTTTGCAAGAACGCACTGGAGCCAGGAGACACAAACACAGATGACCAATGCCAAGGTAAATAAATAAATAAAAAACAACAGAGGTTTGGTGGTGTAACATGCTGTGTAAAACAAATGGGTGTGATCCTTTTGCTCAATCCTTCATTCTTTTGTTTTCCAGAGTGTGATAATTGTGCCCAGACTTTACTACATGACCTGGAGAAGCTGGATGATGACCTGGGAAGAATCAAGGATCAGATGGACAATGCCACAGCCAGTGCTTCTTCTCAGGACAGTCTGAAGAAGCTGGAGAAGGCTATATCAGACACCAAGGTAACCTGTCTGTGTAATATAACACTGCGCTGTAACTGTGAAGGTTATAGCAATAGGAGAAGAGGGACAAAAAGCAAATACAGATTTTTATAGATTAAGTGTATAAACAAATGCCAGGAACGTTAGTCAGAAACTATGCCACTGTTTGTCATTTCCATTTCTCTCATAATCTCACCGACATCATTTGAACAAGCATCCTTAGTTCCTACAACCCTGTTGTAAAACAGCCCTCATCAGGGCCAACACCACAACAACTGAATTTGCAGCTGACATTAACGTTCTGCTACTGTGACATCTGTAGAGTCTTGTCAACAAATACGCCTCTGCCATCAACACCCAAAAGTCCAGAGTCAACCAGCTGGAAGAGGACGCAAGCAATCTTTCAGACGACATCAGCGCCCTCAAGAACAAGGTAGAGTGCTAACAAAGGCCTAGTGTTTCAGTTTGCAATACTAAATAGAAAATTTGTGTAAATGTGCGTTTTTGGGATGTTTTTTTTTTTTTAGGCAGATAAGAGGGCAGCTGATGCTGACAAGGCAGTTACAGATGTGGAAAAAACCCACAAGAGGGCTAAAGATTTGGACTCAGAGATTCGAAACCTGCTCAAGAAAATCCAAGGTAGAGGAAAATATAAATTTTGTGTGTGTGCATTTGTTGTGCATATATAGTAATTTAATGTTACTGTCTGTTGGAGCTTCAGTATTTGCACAACTAAGTGTGTGTGTGTTTTATTGTGTGCTTAAAGCTCTGCTGGACCAGTTGAAAAACGAAGGCAACAGAGGTGATTCGTTGCCCAATGACAACTTGTCTAAGCTGCTGGAGGATGCTCAGCGCATGGTGAAGGAGATGGAGGACAGGAACTTCACCCCTCAGAAGACAGCTGCTGAGAAAGAAAAAGACGAGGCTAAGAAACGTATGATACCATGTTTTTGTTTTATTTGTAGAAGCTTTAGATAATCCCACCAACTCCAAAAACTCACCCACATTGTGAAGAAACTGATAGGGTTGTTCATTGGACAAAATGTTCATCATTATGGGTAAATAAAATGAGTTTTTTTTCCCCAGTGCTGGACTACATCAAGGCTAATGTAAGTAAGCAGTGTGACCAGAATGAGGCAGCAGCGGAGAAGCTTCGGGGACTCCTGAAGGATTATGAGGCCAAGCTGAAGGATCTGGACAAGGCTCTGAAGGAGGCAGTGGACTTGGTGAAAAAAGCCAATGCTCAGAACGGTCTCAATTCTCAGGCAATGAAAGATCTGCAGGTAATAAAACTGTTCAGCTGTTATGTAGTTAATCATTATTGAGGAACACACATTCTTTTGGATTAATAGTTAGCAACTCTGCATGAAAACTGTAGTGAAGATCATATGTTTTTTGTTTAGTTTTTTTAATACAGCCTGTATAATAATTAGATATGATGAGTAATACATCATAACTGCGAGGTACTTTGTGATCACAGTATACAGTGCCTCACAGGTGACTAATTATTACACACTAGTTGATATAAAGTTGCTATCTAATTAAATTGGTGAATGTTTTCCTGCAGAAACGTGTTGATGATTTGAAAAAGGAGCGAAAGACTGTCGAGGACCAAATGGACATGGCAGAAAATGAGCTGGCAAAAACAGAAGATTTAGCCAAAAAGCTCACCGACAGCAAAACGGTACTTTTGACACAACTGCAAATATTCTCAACATTGGCCAAAACATTTTGTCACAGGGGCTGTGTTGTATAAAAACGGCCTCATCTCTGATCCACACCAGTGAGCAGTCAGGTCCTAACATGCCATCCACTCAGATAATGATCAGTGTTTTTGCTTGTTGTGCTCTGAGGTGAGGTCATTGGCATTTCCTTGTGGTACGAATTACTTGCATCCATTCAACTGTCCTCTTCCTCTGTAGGAGTATGAACAGCTAGCAGCAAAGCTGGATGGCGCCAAGAGGGATTTGACCAAAAAAGTGAATGAGGTTGCCGAAGCAGCGGCCAAGAAGGACATCGTGGAAGCTGCAGAGGATCATGCGAATAATCTTGACAAGCTGGCGAAGGAACTCGAGGAGTAGGTTCATTGTGCCGACAATAAAGACATCATGAATGGTTTTATTGAGATGGTGTTTACGCTACAGAAAATGTATTTCCTAGTTCATTAAAGTTCAAGCATCAGTTTTCAAAAACTACTTTTCTTTTTCATGTTTTGTTCATCCCTTGCTGTGTGTGTTTTCTAATGTAATTTTGTATATTAGGGCTGTGAAGAATGCGAGTGGGCGTCCTGAGGTGCGTGATGCAAAAGGTGCTATTGATGCCTACAAGAACATCACAGATGCCATTAATGCTGCTGAGGCAGCCGCTAATGAGGCCAAAGATGCTGCGGACAACACCTTGAATGTAGGTCACAGAATTGATCATTAAACGTTAGTAACTGTACGCACATTTTTTCATGATTTGAATTTAATTAATTATTGGGGATTATAGTTTAAACAACATTTTAGAATAGTGACTCACTTTAACCAATATGATTTTTCTTCCTTTAGAATCTAAAGAAAGAGAAACTCCCAGAAAGAGCAAAAAAGCTGAAAGAGTCAAGTAATGATCTGTTGAAGACTGCACAGGATGCAGACAAAGATCTTCAGGGTATTCAGCCATTTTCATAAATTGTTCTGTTGAAAATAACCCAAAAGCTCAGTCACTAATTCTTTTTTTTTCTGTGACAGACGCTGCCAAGGACATTACTGATGTGAAGAAGCGCCTGACGGATGCTGAGAAGAAGAAGAAAGTTCTTGAGAAGAATCTTCTTGATGCACAGAACCAATTAAATAATATTAAGAGAGGTAGAGTAGAGCAAGTCAAGCAATTATAGGATTAGTTTTAGAGGTTTAACTAATTGTGCCCTGAAGAGACAAGAGTCTGTTGGACCATACTTGACTGTATTTGCTCCTTGTGTTTGTTTTTCTCCAATAGATGACATTAGGAAAATGATTGATGAGGCCAAGAGGAGAGCAGCCTCAGCCAATGACACATCCAGCGACACTATGGACAAACTCAACGCCATCAAAAAGGAACTTGATAAAATCAGTGTCACTCCTGGGAGCTCCAACCTAAACAATGTATTGGATGATGTGGACCAGTCAGGTGAGATTTTATAAAGATGTCTTCAGGGACTTTCAGCAATCCTTAAATTGGCTCCACTTCAAACAAGTACAGATGTTGTATTTTGTACATATTATAATTTCTCTCGCCTGTCTTCTATTTCCAGTGAAAAACTTGTTGAAAACCATCCCATCTCTGAATGATAAGATCTCAGAGGTGGAGAACTTGACATCCCAGTTCTCACCAATATCCAACATATCTGAAAACATCAAGAAGATCAAAGAGCTCATTGAACACGCCAGGGACGCAGCTAACAGGGTGAGTTTCAGCTCTGTCGATACAGTGATACATCCATGTCATAATGAAGTCAAACACATTTGTCCCCAGTGCAATATCTTTCCTAACAGGTTTAATTTCCTTGTGTTTCTCCAGATTGGGATCCCAATGAAGTTCAACGGTGATGGCCATGTGGAGCTCCGTCCACCGAAGAATCTGGATGATCTGAAAGCCTACACAGCCATGTCTCTGTCACTGCAGAGACCTGGACGCGGGGGAGACGGGAGACGCAGACGCAGACAGACGAGTGACAAAGCAGACTTGTTTGTGTTGTACCTTGGAAATAGAGATGTGAGTAAACTGAACTGTTAAATGTCATGGGAACACTGATATGATATCTGAGTGTAATTTTGAATAAGGTATTAACAAACGGTGTCTTGCAGCCTTCTAAAAACTACATAGGTATGGTTTTGAGAAAGAACGTGCTGTACGGCGTGTACAAGCTCAACGGAGTCGAGAACGAGATCAAATCGGGTTTCATCACAACATCTGCGTCTGAGCCAGCCAAGTTTGATAAAGTGGATTTACACAGGTAAGCCTGTATTTTAAATGACAAACGAGGAAGTGAAAATTTGTGAAGATTTCAAATATTGTAATGGTATGAAGATGGTGATATTTTTTTCTCTCTTGTTTTAGAATTTACCAAGACGCACAGATAACCCTGACCAAAGATATTACCAACAAACCTGGGCCACCAATTCAGAACGCCGCACAGGGAGGGGAGATCAAGAATCTCCTGGACATCAGTCCCGATGACATTGTTTTCTATGTCGGAGGATATCCAGCCAACTTCACAGTAAGCAGCAAGATAATTAAAAAAAGAACTTAAAAAATAATAATAATAACAGACATTTCATATATACCTTTCACTGTTGTTCCTCTCCTCAGCCCCCAGCACCTCTCAACTACCCCCGCTATAAGGGCTGCATTGAGTTCTTCTCCTTTAATGACAAAGCCACCAGCCTGTATAATTTCCAGAGAGCAGAAAACATCAATGTAGAGACTCCATGCAAGAGGTAGGTCACAATAGGATGAGTGTGAAGGGAAACAAAACTTTAGATCATGATTTTAAACTATAGACAGGTTTGTACAGCTTCTCTTTGGCGACATGTTGGCATGTGACTGTATTAAAAAAAAAAATAAGAGTTCATCCCAGCCCTAAACTCAGCCCTTCTTTATGATTCAAATTTGATCTTGCAATTTGCACCCTTGTTCCTCTTTACTGCTGTATTTTCCGGACTATAAGCCGCTACTTTTTTCCAATGCTTTGAACCCTGCAGCTTAAACATCGGTGTGGCTCATTTATCGGCGGCACGAAGCTCATTAGCTTTTTACAAGCTAGCAAGCTCCGTGCCGCTGATACATTTAGCGTCATCACATCAGACCCGGTCAGAGTGGACCACATGAAACTGTTTGAATAAATTCAATAGCGGCTTATAGACAGGTGCGCTCAATAGTCCGGAGAATACGGTAATTTTATTAACTAATGCATCAGTAATGATTATTCAGTAGTACAATATACAACAATATGACACTGAAATACACTCTGATTTTTTTTCTAATGTACTTGATTATACTGTAGCAGACCCTGGTATTAAATTTGAATATTTCCTCATGACAAACACTATGTGGAAGAGCCAATGCAAATTTTAATTGTCTTGCACAACTTCTCTAAAGTTCACAGCTGACATCAGGAACAAAGCTGCCAGAATACAAAGCATTTGTCTGGATCCGCACTCGCTCACCAGCCTGAGGGGGGAGAGGCATATTAGCAGAATAGTTATAGCCTTCAAAACACTAGAAATATAATGACACACTCGCATTACGCATATTTTGACTCTGTGTGTGTGTGAGCGCGTTGTTGCTCGGGGCGGATCTTCGGTGTTGACCATGAACACGCTGACCTAAATATGACATCAAAGCGTGCTTGAAACATCATTTGAAACAATCTCTATCTTCCATTCAGATTGTGTAGGTGTGGCGCCTTTTCACATCTAATAAACTGAATTACAGCAGCCGACAAGAAGACCAGAAACTGCGTCAGCAGTCAGGAGGCAGATAAATCCTGCTGGAAACTGAAGCTACAGATAACATCCGAGGATGAATAATGCAGCAGAGCTTTATAACATCATCATTGTTTGATAGCAAAGATATTGATGACCTTCCCAGGTCTACGATCTATTGATCTGATCTTGAAACCAATTTCAGGCCAGATAGGAGTCTATAACAGTGCCCTCGTAATGCAATATGGAACGCATGTCCCTCATTTGTCATGGTAACCAGACTTAGATGAGTTAAATATAGAGGCTTCCGGTTTAGCAGAGGAGGGTTTTAAGGTCTATTCTTAGCATTCAGAGCTGGTTTATGCACAGCAGCATGCAAGCTGCCCTCTGTATCACAGTGGATGATGACATTTCAGAAAATCACAATATGTAGCTTTAAATGCAAAACACACAGAAATAACTGCCATCAATCCACAAAGACAGTTTCAACGTCAACGTTCTAATTATTGATAAATGTATGAAATTAGCATGTCAGTCATGCGTAGGAAGCATCTGAAATTACTATTATGCCATCAAGTGAGACATGAAAAGAGGCTGTATTGAGCTTCACTATTACATTTTGCAGCCAAGGGAAAAGATTTAAGGAGAAAGATTACACTAAATTTTACACCACAGAGTTAAATGTATAATTACAGCTTGTATTACTGTTAACTTAGCACAGTTGTTAAGAATTTGATTTATAATAAAACATGAAGCTCAGGGCATCACATAGAAAAACTGAACGGAGACATAAAATAAATAGTAAATATACAAATCACAGAAGAAAACAACAAAGACTTTGCAAACAGGGACTCTGACGGGAGTGTCAGCAAAGTGTTGTGCTCACACAGTTACAGAAATAACACACGGGTGATTAAATGCTGACGTAATATGGTTTCTAATACTTATGAGAGGAGCTCTAAATATTCTTTTGTCACTTTTACCACAGTCAAAAGCTTCTGGTGTTAGATTTGTGGGAATGCATACAAATAAAAAAATATTGATAAACTCAACAATATAAGAATATTTGATAATAAAAAGAAAAGAAAAGTGAGTAACCTAAAAATGCACCACGCTGGAGGAATATTAACATCGATGCCATGAAGGGATAAAGGTGTTATATTTTCACAACTGTAGAAAACAAGGTTACTAAAACTAAGTGGATGCTGCACCACAGTTCAACAAATCAGAAGCACAAAGAGAGAAGTGTACAAAAGAGCAGCAGCCAAGACCAGACCTGACTGCAAACCTGCAAACAAGCAGATTTCTGCAGAGGACATCCAACAGAATGAAGTGGGGGGGACACTAATGACCAATTAGAGTGAAGCTGGTAAGAATAGCAGGATCGCCCATCAACACCCAGTGACAGGTGCTGCGGTGAGGAGATCACCCCTCAACATGGGAACCCACCTACACACACACAATTACACACATGCAAACGCAGGGGCTCAGGTGTTTCAGGGTGTACAACACAATACAGAAGACAAAAGCACACACTCATGCAGCCTGGAGGCAGGTTGAGAGCGCACACCAACACACGCATGCATGCAAACCTGACACACAGTGACACTATTATCCCCTGGCCTTGGATGCCAAAATGAGTACAGGGAAGCAGTACGTGTGTCCGTGTGTGTGTGTTTCTACAGTGTGTGTGTGTTGACAGATGATATGCTTAAAACTGACACCACCCACACTCTCCCAGTGACAGCAGGTTTCATCACAAAGGCCCAGACCTTTGTGAACTTAGATGGTACACAGTGGGCCGGGAACAAAACTATTTGTCTCTGTCACCTTTTCACACACACTCAGCCGCAGTGCAGCATCTGTAACGGAAAATTATTCTCTTTCCACATCATACATAATTTACTCAGGGTACGACTGACTGGAGCATGGATAAATAAATGTAGTTTTTGCGATTATTTTCAAAAAAGTGTAGCAAAATCAAAATACTGCCTGTCCCATTCTCATATCAACTCTAACAACAGTAATGTCAAATTTCAGTTCAGTATGCAGTCAATTTAAATTGAAAAGCATTATCACATGAGAGGTAAAATATTAAAATAACATCAAAATATGAATGCATTTTAATGCAATCATGATATATAAAATATAAGTATATATATATTTAAGTATAGGAAAAAATTAATAAGCAAAAAAAATACAGAATATTCTTTTTTCCATGCAGTTTCTTGTATTTTTTTTAAATACACCAAAATAATACCCAAAATACTATTCAAAATATTTTTTTAAAAAGAGACAATGCAGGTTTTTTTTAAATACACATTTAGCCTCACTAACTTTAACATTTGAGTTTTTAAGTTCACTAAGTTTTTATTTCAGAGATGAAACTGTTAAATTAAACCTTAAAAGTATAATTTTTTTTTTTATTTAAAAATTGATTTAATTAGTGACAAATTACAGTAAACTGATCCACTGGTTCGCTAATTTTACAAAGATTTGTGTCTGTTGACAGATATGTTGTATTTATATGCAAGTTAAATATGTTTATTTGTAAATATCATTTATTATACATTTAAAAGTCAAACATTTCTTGATATTTCATATAAAATTAAGGCTATAATCTGTGTTTTTATTACATAAAATTACTGTGTTCTTATGGGTTGAGCCATGATGAGCCATTTAAAAAATATTATTTCTATAGTGTGACCAAACAAACAAACAAACAAAAACACTACCAACAAATTGGTGAATAATAATTGATTTTAACTTATTCTGCAACATTCATCGTCATCATCATCATCATCATCATCATCATTCATCATCATTCATCATCATTCAGACAGGAATGTCCGTTTGTAGTTTTTTGGTACACACCATCATTGTGCGTGTGTGAGAGTATCTACGCAATGGACTTTGCAGTGGATTAAATAATTTAGTGAATCAAAGCAGCATTATGAGTGTCCCCAGTTTTATTTGATGAAATTGCATTTCATAATCACGAGTGGTGAGATAGTAAATTTAACCTCAAAGCAGCACCGTGAGTCAGCGACCCCTTTTACCTTGGCATTTTATCTCAGAGAGTGGGAGCGAGAGAGAGAGGGAGAGAGACTTACTTACTTCACACACATCTATTTCAGTGTTACATAATAAGACAATCTCTTCACTCTCTACTCTCAGGATGTCAGTCAGGAATCATGGCAAACAAAAGGGTGAGAGCACAAGTTTTGACTCAATTAAATGTCACGCCATGAAACTGAATTCCTCTCGGGGCTGTGTCTGAATAGGCAGTGCTTTCCTTTCACACGTGTCCTCTGCCAGGATGTGACATGTCTCCTGCATTGTTCTGCAATGAAGGCAGAGTGTCACATTAGCTAAGGCAGTGGCTGTGGTTATAGCTCGAGATCTGACGTGCTGGTAATTAGTTTTCCTGGACAAAGTGGGAGGGAGAGAAAAGGGAGGGGTGTCCACAAGTTGACAGTATCCACTGTCAGAGTGCCAGGCGCTTCAGCTTCAACTCTGCCCCCCGTCTTCTCGGTTTTCATGCCTCTCCAGCGAGACACTTTCATACCTTTATTCTCTATTGTCTCCTCCTCTCCTTGAGACAGACCATAAGGTGATAGATAAATTTCACAACTTTGGATGGGTTAAATATAGAGGCGTCCTTCTGAATCAGTGGTCTGAGATGCATGTGATGTAACACTGAAGTCCTTTAGGTCACAGCTCCTTGAGATGTAACTGTCACTAAGAAAACTTTCCTTTATATTTGCACAAAAGAGGAAATAATTTGGCATTAGTTGGAGATATTACTGAACTGATCAATAAAGAAAAAGGTTTGAATAACTTATGTAAAAAGTAGATCCAGCAGATGAAAGTGTGGAGCATGTGTGGACCCTGATGGCAGTCAAATCTACAGTGCTGTTCCTTTTATCCCCGTCATTGTTGTCCCTACAGACTTGCAATACTGCATTTAATCCTTAGAAGACATAAGACGGTTGTGACCTTTAATATAAATCCATAATTCCACACAATCTCATCCAGCATTGGTGTAATCCATCTTATTTGATAGCAAAAACACTGTGTGCCAGTAAGACAGTGAGATAGATACAGTGGATAAATGGGAATGAAGGGGTAACTTTGGCGGGGCGGTGTGGAGAAAGACAAAAAGGTTGATCTATTTCAGGACTGGTAATCTGTCTAGAATACACAACGTCAGCGACGCCACATGTGTCTTTACATGTCACCATGACACTGTGAAGGAAATAGCGGTGCACTCAGTGGTGGGGATGAGCTAGAAAGAGAAATAGATCGGAGAAATCAATGGACGTAGGAGCTTTTCTTAGCATGGACTCACTTCACAGAACTGCAGCACACAACATGGAGTGGATCTAGTGTGTGTGTGTGTGTGTGTGTGTTGGTGTAAGAAAAAGAAAGTGGCGACCAGTGTGGGTGTAAGGGTGTAATTCAGTCACATACAGTGTAGTTCCTGTGCAGCATGGGGATACTGTACTTATATCTACCGTGCAATTCAACACACAGGAAGATTTGGACTCGGCTGACATTAAAGGAGAGGTAGGGGATGGATGGTGGGGGGTCTGCGGTCGATGTGTGTGACAGATGAACTGTGAACCTTTGGTATTCTCACATCAAGAACATCATTGACGGGGCCTGGAGAGAATAAATGCTAAGAATAAAATGTGGAGCAACTCCCCTGGTGGATGGTCTGTGTAGAAAATAGAGCAAATGAACACAGACGGTGACACTCAAAGGGGTGCGACTTCACAGGGTTTCGATCGCCAGTCAGCCCTTAGCATCTCCTCTTTCACTTCTATAAGTTGTTGAAGGTGAATTGAGAAAATGTCTATAAACTGGTGAACCTCTGTCGATCTTTGCAACAATGAAGCTAAATGTATCAAAATGTATCAAAATGTTTCCGGGTGTTTCCCTGCTCTGCCACTGTCCTGCAGATGGGGGGCAGAAGACTCAGGTTACATGTTAATCTCTCTTAATTCATAAGTCACTGAAGACTTAGTGGATGAGAAGCAACACTGGAGAGAGTCTGGGCTGAATAGACTCATCTGGATTGCCTCTGCACAGACATGCAAATTTTAGTGGTTGGATTCACAAAAACGAGTGACTGCGCCTTTAGAGCTCTTAAGCGGCTTTCAAATATCTGGCAGAAATGCAAGGTACATCCACAATAGATGTTTTGAAAGGTGCTAAAGTGCTGAGTTTTTATTTAAGGATTTTAATGCTACATTAGACCCAGTTGCCCTGTCCTTACCCTGCTGCCCTGAATGGAAGGAAAATAAATTTAAGCTGAAGTATAGTTCATACCGGTTTCATTGAGATGCTCTCTGCAGTGAAATGAACAACAAATGCACAAATTATTGAATAGATTAACCATTAACTGAGCCACAAAAATATCAAAACATTTTGGTTTCCAATTTTCTAAAAATGAAAGGTTTGTTTTTTCTATCAACAGTACAAAGTGCAAGAGGGCTGGATGAATTTAAATCAGAGGACGTGGTAATTAATAAAGGCACACAATTTAATGGAGGTAAACAGATGGATGTGGGTAACGGCACCGTGTTCAAACGGCACATGTTGCGAATTTCTCTCCTGACGCAATTACGTGAACAGAACAACACAAGCCGGCGAATAGACGCATTTTGTGAGTTGCCTAAGTTTTCATTTGAGCGACAAATTAGCGTCACGTGGTATCGCAACAACCAATCAGTGCTCGGATTCCCACTAACAACAAGCTTATCGTCACTTTTCACCGTTTCTATCACTTCCACAACAGATACAAAAAGCAATATTTGTGATCTCGCTCACTGTTGATGGCGGAAGCGACGGTCGCCGCCGTTTTCAGGAGGAGCGCTCCTGTTGGCTGTTACTCGCATGAAGTGAAATCGCGAGTACACATCGTGACGTGGCACTTCTGAACTCCGAGGCTGCAGATTTGTCGACATATGTGTCCTGCTGCCTTCAGATGGCTACGGGGATGTCAAGACCAGCAGAAGAAGCTCTGTGGGCAACAGACACTGCAACAACTGCTCCGATTAATTCACTGTACATTTGTTGCATGTTTGGTTTTCTCTTGTAGAAATCAACAGCGAAGGTATGTGGCAAAAAAAAACAGATAAATAAACATTTTCATAAGTCAAATGATCACTGAAGTGCGGCCATAGACTGTATTTCCTCAAACATACATATGATAAAATACAGGTCGGACCTAATAAACAAACCAGAGAAAAGCATTGGTAGCTAATTTAAACATATAGTGTGCCTGCAAATGTTTCACAATAAAAGCCTTGTTTAAAAATAAAGGGTTTCTGTCCACTGAAATGCCAGAGGACTTTTAACTTAAGTTTCAAAGAGAACTGTATTAACAGTGTAAGTTTTGTTAGCCTTTGTACTAAAATAGGACTAATCAAACTTATGAAACAGAGGAAATTAGAAAAATAGGCCTTCCCCTGAAATAAACCTACTTCCTGTTGTATTCTGCGGCTTAATAAAGACTCCAGCCTGCATTTGAGAAAATGCAGTATGTCTACACAATATTTCTGACAATCCCATCCTGAGCCTCATTTTGTAATATTGAAGAAACCGCTACAGACATAATGAAGTAAATGATTTACATGCTAATGAATCATCATCAGGACAAAAAACACTAAAAAGAAATAAAGAAAAACTGCTTTAACACCAGTGACTGATTCTGATACCCAAATCTGTTTAAGCTGATCCAATCCTGACTGGCTTTCACTGAGTGTGACTGCAGTGTGATGATATCATTCACTACTCCCAAATTCACTGCTGGATCCCTCAAAATTGGTACAAGAAAATTATCATGCGTATCCAAAACCATAATCCATCTTTTCCCGACAATGCTCCTCCTGGACTCTGCCAACTGTGTCCCCGAGAACCCCGAGCAAATGAAACGCTGTGAACTCAATCCAACCCAATCTTTCCACACAGCCCAGTCGTTAGCCACCCCAGATGTTAATACATGCCGCTCATTTGCATATGGTAATGAGGTAGATGATTAAAAAGTGAAATAAGGGGTAAGTGCTTGTTGCTGTCTGGATGTTCATGTCAGCACTGAGATTTTGTCATCTCTCTCCGAGCTGAAACTATTCTCTTTTGTGTTCTTTAATAAGTGCGGATCTCCCTCGGGAGGCGAGCTTCCAGACTACACATGCAATCTCAAAAGATTAATGCAATTGTGCAAGTGTGTGTGTGTGTGTGTGTAGTATAAGTACTGTATTTGTATCTGTGCACGAGATAATGCCGTCGGAGACAAAGCGGGATGTTTCCTCAGAGGGGCATTTTGTTTCCCAATGATAGCATGGAATATTCAATGAAGCCACCATTGAATCACATGGTAGACGGCATTAAATTGATTTGGGAGCTGGCTGATCAACAGAATGCTGGTTCTGTTTGGGCCGCGTCACGTTCAACGCCATCGAGCACAAGGTCCATTGATTTTGATGTCATAGCTACGCCACAGAAAAGAAAGCACAAGTTCAAAATGATGCCTCTAAACAGCCTTGAGCGGGGTTCGACGGGTTTAGTACATTCCTGAGGGGGCCAAAGACTTCCTGCAAGAACAAAATGAGGGCAAAATGAACTCATGAGCATAAGGCATGTATTTTCTGCCTTTTGAAAGTACCATATGCTTGAATTTGGGACAATAAATAAAGCTTGTTGCATTTATTCAAACCAAGCTTTATCATGACCCTGGCATTCAGAGAGTGAATGAAAGCCATTTTCCTAATAAAGATTGAGCAGCACATTATTCCTGACTCTCTGGAGGGCATACTGCTTCTCTTCCTTGATGAAAAGATGCTACCTTGGCAAATAATAAAGTGAGTTTCTTTTTTAGACTCTGCTGCCGTCACTCGATTATGCACTGCCTTTTCAATAGAGGTCTTTGTAAAGCTTCAGCCCTAATGCAACTCATTCAGCCTCCTTTGAAGGGAATGCAGCAATTTTTGTGTCTTTTTTTTTTTTAACAATCCATCTGGGTGAATCCAGGTGACTATCCCCTATATGTGGAGACAAACAAGCATGGACTTCTTTCACTTTCAAGGGCATTTAGTCAGATATCAATGCAGAGTTTCAGCAAACACGTCTCCCTTGAGAAGGATTTTTTTTTTCTACAAAGTGTCTGTCGTCAGCATTGGAAATTCATAAGTGGATACGCTGAAGGACGTGACATATTCTATAAACATGAGAGTTTATTAAAAAAACAACAACATGGCACTGAGTCAACATTTATTCAAAGAGTCAGCTGGTGCGTTGCGTGATCCATTTTTATTGACGCTTTATATTGATACACCGCTGTGTTTACTTTGTGTTCATCTGCAAGCAAACAAACAACCCTGCCAAAGGTTAATTTGTATATGTAGTGGTGTGCTGTTGGAGATGCTCAGTCTTGGCTGTAATGACAATGCTGTTGATGGTACGTCACATACACAGACTGATTTAGTTTAACTGAAGGTGTGTTAGTGGTGGAGATGAAAAATTAAAATTAAAGTACATTTCCTTGTTATCTACTTCACAGTCAGTTCTGTGATTATAATGGAAAAACTGCCTGTAAGTCAATTTGGTGACATCAAAACTCTGACGCCAGTGAAAAAAAAAAAAAAAATTGCAGACACTCGGCAACAAAACAAAAATAGAAATATTGCATTACAAGAAATTGCTGGAACAGGCCATTCAAAAAAGTGTTTGTTTCCATGGTAACCAGCATCGCTCTCGAGCTGCATGGCACTGACTGACAGCTGCCCGCGCCCCCGGTGTGTGATGAGGTATCATTTAAGAAGCTGTATTTTTCTGCCTCCGTCCTACTTTCTAGTAAACACAAATTGATCGGCGATTATATGCTGGCATTGTTTTCTATCATCAGGCAAACAATGAATCAGACAAGCGCACAACAACCACACACACACAACAGCCTTGTATGCCAGTCTGCTCTGCTCAGCATGCATTTTATGTGTATTGGTGGTTCTATCAATAGCAAAGTGCGCCATGCTTCCACCTCCAAACACTCATTTAGATGCTCAGCCTTCAGCTACGGGAGGCTGTGCCCCACACAGAGCACGGAGATGGACCATCAGCTCCCTACTGATGGCCACATAGCGACTTCGGATTGAGGAAGACTCACAACCATAACATCTGCTTTTCTGATAAATACTGTGTTAAAGTGAAGTCCCAAACAAAAGGGAGAACAACAAAAACAACACCACAAGACTGAAATACTCACGATCATTCTGGTGACATTAGCTAAAGTTAGTTCTTCTGGTTCATTTTTTAAAAAGGGGCGTGGTTAGTTTGATTGACAGGTGTGGTCTCCAATGTGCTGAAGTCAAGTCACATACACCTACTCAGTCCTCCCCTTATATCCAAATATGGTCACTTCTGGCTCCAAACTAATAACATGGTGACATTCAGATGCTCATCTAATGGTTTCAAAACAAAGCAGTCCACAAAGCAGCAGGTATACACTCTGATCATAACAGAGAGGATTTATTTGTTTTTGATCCCATCCTCTGATCTTGAAAAATTTGATCAATTGTGCCTTTGCTATAACTGAATTTAAAAAAAAAATCACTGAGATCTTTTTTAGTAGTTTTTCCATAATGTTGCTAAAAGTTATGCAACAAACAAACCAATGCAGGTGAAAATATAACCTTTTGGGTGGAGGTAAATCTAGCGCAGACAAGATCTGTAAACACTGTTAGTAAATGATGTTAATAGTTAGCAAATACATTTAATATCAGGATTTTTTAGTGTCAAAATTAAGCTTGCTACCTATATTTTTTCACTTGTGTGTGGATTCATTACTGATTTTAATGAAACTGCAGTGGACCTCTTAGATTGACCTGAAATCCTCAGGCAGTGTTTTACACATCGATCATTGTACATGTAATGCCAGTTAATCTTCTGTGTATGCAGGTTTGTTGTACAGTCATGAATCATTCAGCACATAAATAACACGCTCATTACTGCTGAGCCTATATCATGAGCTTAAGCCTGTGAAGTAAATTATTTTTAATTGTATTTTTCACCTCAAGGCTTAATTACAGAAGCCTGTTTTTTTATTATTATTATTATTATGCATCTATTTTTGTCAATTAGCAATACACAAACATTATGAGGTACGATTATGTGCAGCCAACAGAGCGTAATGGTGTTTATCTCGCTGCTGAGATAAGGGAGAGAAGCATTTCTGTGGAAAATGTGAGAAGACGACGCAGTGATGGGAAAGCGTCATGGCTGGAATAACACGAGCGGGGCAAAGTTTGGTCGGCTTCGCTGGATGCAGACGGAGAGCTGATCCAGTGCGCGGCCTCGGCTCTTTGCTGTAACAGAGATCTTATGTTTATTCATTTTGGCATTGTGGCCGAGAGGTCAACAGAGGTGTGTTTACATAAATTCCCATAATAGTATTGAAGCAAAAAGATACTATCATAATACGAGAAGGCAGCCAAGTTCAAGCCCTTTGAGGTCTCATCGTCTGATAGCTAATTTGATAGAATTAGCAAAAAAAACCTAATATCTACGTTTTTGCAGTGCCTTGGAAACACTGGATAAGATGCATTGTTTAAACACTCACCTGACCTTTAGCTGACCTCAGGATCTAACAACTGCTGATGTGACCTTTGAGCTTTTTCGTTGACAAGGGCAGATCTGAGGCGGCCTCACCTGGCTACACCCTCACGGCAACAATGGCCAACAGTTATTTTGGACAAATGTCACCCTCCCTGCAGTCAACCTTCCCCCAGTCAGACAGACGAGTCCCTGTGAGGTACTCCCATCCCTCTGATTCTCCTCCTGGACCCCCCGCAGCATCAAACAGCTGACACCTAACATGTTCAGCTTCACACTTGGTAAATACAGTAAACTTTCAATTAACACACACACACTGAGAACACCGTTAGCTCTTTAAACAATCTACATGTGAATATGTCGGTGCTGATATGTCCACTGACATCACCCACCCTCTCGTAGCACCGTCTTCAAATGTCATATGTGAAGTGTTCGCGTCCCCGGGACAATGAGGGGTATAAGGTTTCCTGGCAAGACTTAGCAGCACCCAAACTTAGCACTGACTCCCTAAGGATGTTGGTATGTGTGTGTGTTGTTGTGTTGATAGGAGGGAGATATACACCAAACAGTAAAATTAGCTTCTTGCCAACAGCCTTTGACAGTATGTAACAGTTATATCCTTCATGTGCTGCAGAGGTTAGAAGACCAGACACACAGATATACATCTAATGTTAGGAAATGGTCTTGTCAATGTGAAATCCAAAGAAGTCCTTTACGAGAGTTGACTCCTGTGTCGCTGACAGTAAAGAACAGCTATAAAAAGCTGGAGTCTGAAGTCAACGGTGTGATTTGTGTTTGCATCAGTTATATATATTACACCAAGTTTCTGAAAGTTCAGATGGAAAAGTCTCAAAGTTTAGCTTTTCAAATCCAAACACTGACAAAATCAATTTTTGGAGAAGCCGCAGGCTGTGTGAAATTGTTTACATCCAAACATGGAGTTCAGTTTAACCCAAACAACAGAGGAAATTGTGAATTTAAATCAGTTTCCATTGAACTTGTTTTGATTTTGCTTTGATCATTGTGCCAGATTTTTTCAGACGAGGATACAAGACGACAAGAAATGAACACAATTCACACTAAATATAACATGATTTTAAAAAAAGTGAAAATAATCAAAATTGGCATAAAAGTCTGAAAATTGACTCTAAAATTGGACATTTCTGCTGTTCTTAAAGTTTTATTTGGTGAGTAATACAAAAAGATGGATATTTTTATCACAACTTCTCTCCTCTGATACCTAGTGACTTTACAGTAACAAGTTACAAAGCCTATAAAAGTCTCACTTTTCAAACTTGTTCATTTATTGACTAATCCCAGTTTCACAAAAAGTAATCAGCAACTATATTCATAAATGATTAATCACAAGTGTATTTTTTTGTGAAAACAGACTTAAAAAGAATATCTAAACTATAATATTAAACTAAGTATCTTTGGATGTTCAACTGTGATGGGACCTAATCAAGGAATTTCAATATGTAACCTTGAAGGGGTTTTAAAAATATTTTCCTTGATTATTTTTGGTGAAAAAGACCGTTTAAGAAAATGTAATGCTTTTTAAAATGAGTTGGTTTCATCACAGTAATAATTAGTATTAGCAGCAGCACGATGCAGCCGTGAAGGATCTTTTCTGAAATAAAACAACAACAATCTCATGTGACTCCCCAGATACTAATGTTAGCTTCAGGTCAGCTGTAACTCCCTTTTTATTTTATTTTTTCACCCAACAAGGACAAAAGAGTTTGTCCCTCAATTTTTTTTTATTCTATTTTTACTGTGGCCACTTTACAGCTTATAATTTGAATTCATCAAACCATCAAAGCTCAATCACCCAGTGAATAGATTTGGGAAGGGGAAGAATTTCAATGTTCCCAAAGGGTGTTTGTTCTCAGCACAGATCAACATTTTGAAAACCTTATTTGAACTCCAAATAATGTTTTATGTGGTGTGAATGAAACCTTTCAAATCATTGAGTTTCTGAGCAATGGGAGTATTTACAAGCCACCATCTTCCCTCTTAAAAACACTTGTTTACCTCATCTGTAAATCACAGAGCTTCATCAGTGTCAGTCCTAAGCACCTCAAACTGTGTCAGTGAACACTTTACAACTCAAACTCTGTAAGTAAAAAACTCTTAAAGGGCTTTGATTTACATGGTAATGGCAACAAAGTGACTGAGGTGATGTTATCTCATGTCACTGAAGTCCCTGGTGTCTCTAATGACTTATGGATGGAAATGACAAGAGCACCACCACTTCAAGAAAAGCAATCAATTACATCACAACCACAACTCTAGAATATATTGGTTAGTATGGATCATTTGGGAGCGGGAAAATCTACAAATTTCTATGTCATTATAAATCCAACTGATTACCACTGCTGAGCCAGAGAGGAGGAGGAGGAGGAGGAAGAAGAAAGAGGCGGTAACTATAACAGTGAAATGTTTGTAAATGTAACATAATTCATTGCATCTTCATGAATTTTGTTGAAAATCCAGATCAGACATGGATGACACCTTTGTGGAAGTTTGTGCTCTGATATTAATATAACTGAGATCATGTTTTTTCTCCACAAATTCACAGTGGAGAAAATGAAAGGTTTACTAGAAGTTAATACAGTTCTTCCTCAAAGTATCTGTAGTAAAAATTACTTTCTGGTATTTATGTGAACAGTGTTTCTGTGCTGAGCTGCAGAGGAAAAAGACTTTGGAGGATATTTATTTGACAAACTTTGGATGATGTTTTTTGCACTCTGCAAGAAAGGTGGATTTTATCTCTAATCACTCGCATAAAAAAAATGACTAAAGCAAGTGAAACCTTCTCTATGCTCATAGGAGAAGCTGTGTCTTGTTTTATAATCACAAAAAACTGCAAACCTATCACTGGTTTAAACTAGATTTAATGAGATCTTTGCATAACTGTTGCAATTTTTGTTCTTATTCATACATCTAAGGGTCAAAGAGCGCAGAAAGTGTGTTGCTCCTAAAAATGCAGAAATTAAAAGTCACATCCTCCATAACAGCACATCCTGAGTCAGAGTTAACAACTTCTTGAATATGTTCTTTTGGAGGAAGAGTACAAGAAATACTGGCTGCATGAGGGAGAGTGGAGGGGCGTGTGTGTTTGTGTTCAAGCAATGATGCTTAAAAGTGCAGGACAATATCACAAGAATGGGTTACGGGGTTAATGTGAGGTAAAGAGGGCACTTTCTTTCAACATACAAGCCTGCTTATACACACACACACACCCACACCCACACCCCCACACACACACACACACGCGCAGCCCGAGGACACAGGTTTCACATGACCGTGTGTGTGTTTGCAGCTTGATAAGTTGACGCTTAGCTAACCTGAAACCTACAGCAAAAGCACACAATGCATCACTAATAAAGACCACACTGACGATGGGGAAAAACAAACAGGATAAGGCAAACACACACACACACCTTGTCACCACAGTACAAAGTTCCAGCATTGAAACAACCTCTGTAATTCAACAGCAGCCTCTCTTGCCACTAACTTAATACACAAAGAATTAGCAAGTGCAGCAGCTTTGCTCGGTGCCAGTTTTCTTAGCTTGCCAAGCAAATAAATATGTCAACAGCACAACACATAGAGACAGAGTTCTGCCAAAAATGAAGTTGTATTTAAAGATTTTTCCCTTTAAGCTGGTGAAAGCTGAGAAAATTATAATTCTGCAGCCCTGCAGCACACAGCTTACTGCAGCCCCACAGGTATAAGTGGCACTTTTCAAAATAATTCTATAAGATGTTAAAAGCACCTCAGCCTAAATATAGCACACTTATAATCACTACAATTGAAACCCTGTTGCGCTTACCTGACACCTTGTTGCTCTCTGGCATCTGTCTGGGTCCTACTGTCGCCTCTGGTTATTTTAGGCACCTTATAAATTCAAATAATACATGTGTGGCAATTCAGAAAATGCATAAAGAAAATTTACTTTGTTCACAATTTCTGTCCTGGTACATTTTTTTCTCTTGACAGTAGCACGTGCACTTTATAAATCATTAAGTATTTCATGTTAAATATGTGTTGATAGGAGGAAACTCACCTCGTGTTATCGCCACTCTAATTGCTCTCCAAATGTAAACATAGTCCGGAAATGGGTGAAACATGGCAGGCAGACTTTCAGTTAATTAAATGTCACGTTCAGTTAAATAGCGGAGCCCTATTGACTGGGGTTAGAGGTGAGCTGACATTCATAAAGTCAATGTTTGCAACAACATAAGCGAGTGTTGATTTGACCAATTTATTATCTCCTACTGAAGTTTGATGGTGGAAAGTAACTGCTGGGTATTGAATGTTTCGTATGATGTTACCTTACACTTCTATTGTACTTATTTTCCATTCCAGTATTAGCACCAAAGTATTAGCAGTAAGTCAGTTGTCAAAGTCATTTTTACAAACGCAGAGCAACTCTTCTTTAATTCGTCGTCGGGGGCAGGTCTGCACATGCGTGTTTGGAATACCGTAAATATGTCATGGTTTGTGCATTCGGAAAAATTCCAACGGTTCCTTAGAGCTGAGATGTTGCACTTTACAGTGAATATGGTGTCATTACGGTAATTTCACTACCGCCTCTCCATGAAGCCGGCACAGTAGTAGTAGTGATTTATACTACTTCTTGTAACAGTGTTGTAACAGTGACGATGAAGCAAGAATAGCAGAAAAACAAAAAAACGGAATTTGAATTTAGTGTTTTAATGAACAAAAACACTGCAATTGTACATGAAAGTTAGATTTTTTCATATTAAATTTGAATTTGAAATCAAAATAAGCATAAAAAGTCCAGGTGGTAATTTGGAGGCTCAGGTGTTAAATGGCTAAATCCTAAAACTGGATCCATCAAATATTTTGCACGTCAATTTTCAGCGTACGTGCTTGTTCCTGACCATGTGACAAGTGAGATGAGTTGTCGATAAAGGTGTGGGACCAGTTAATTGTAGCAATACTGAAGCACAAATCAATCAGAGGCAGAAGAATATATTGATCAGCGAGACATGTCTAGCTACAGTTTCTTATCGACAATCAGCTACATCATGTTACATGAGAAAAGTGAGAGGATTACCAAAATAGAAATGGCCTCATTTACTGTGCAGACAGGATCACTGGCTGGGGTGATTTTCAGCAGTCATAAGTTTGCTTCACAAACCAGTCGATCAATACTGCACAAGGTGAAAAATACACAGAGATCATGTGTGAATGAGCAGAACAACTGAGCTCCAAAATCTGTGAGAGATGAAAGACGGTGACATCATATCTATTACAGGTCTGAGATTGATTGTGCTTAATGGTCACCGTTCAATATCCATGTTCACAACAATAAGGAGGTGCTTTGGAAGACACACACGCATCAATACCTTTGGTGTGTGTGTGTCAGAGTCAGCACAGGACAGAGAAAATGACCAGATGTGAAAGAGGGAGAGTGATTGATTTACTTTCATCATTGCCTTTGTCCATCTCCTGATATGTGTGAACTTGCATCCGTCTTTGTAACACTTTGAGCAGGGGCACAAAAAAAGAGAAAAAAATGAAACGTTATGTCCTTCCAAAAAAGGGGGAAAAAAAGACATTTGTCCAAAAAAAAAAAAAATCAGAGACCAATCTAATGAACCGCTGTCCTTCTCCTTTGCTGTGGCCGTGGTGGGGAGGGGGTCTTTGTGAGAGAGACAGAGCACAGGGGTTGGGCAAAGAGTGCGACAGTGGCTAAAAATAACCCTGTGTGTAGGCTAAGCGTGTGTGTGTGTGTGTGTGTGTGTGTGTGTTTGCGATAGAGTTTAATCAGAGCCAATCTGCACTCCTTCTCTTCTAACTGCACAGACATCCAAATCACAAACACCAACACCACAAATACATTTGAATACCCTTATTAAAACCCCCCACCCCTGACACAGGCATGTGAGCGCTGATCACACTGACTTTTCCTTTGGTTGCTGCCCATGCGTCTCCTCCACAGGGCATTTCACTGTGCTCTCTGGAACTAAAAGAGACAAGCCCCCATGTTCTGACTGGGGGCTGAGGCTCCCAGCTCAGACAGAATTAACCAACTCTCGCTCTCGTTTCTCTTCCTCCCTCCACCCCCATCCTCTCCCTCCATCGGTTTGGCTAAACCAAAATGTAATCTCATACGGTATGTATGTGTTTTGTGCATCAGACAAGCCGAGCCAGGCCACAATCCCAGCCAGGAGCTAATAAAACTTTTCCTCTCGTGGACTCCAACACGCCTTGGCAGATGGTGTGACATTCAGCCTCTGTCAACATAAGAGAGAAAACAGAGAGAAGCACAAGAGGACATGAGAGATGGTGATGGAGAAGTGGAAGAGAGGAGGCGATCAGGTGAGAACACGTCTCAGGGACATTAAAGATGTTGAGTCAGAGCGCCACCATGTGGGCCATGCAGCTCTGCCTCTGGGCGCTGCAGAGGAAGGCAGAGAAAGAGACATGTCATTGATTTTCCACACAGTCAACAAAATGATTTCGCCATGCAGGGTAAATACACAACCTCCCGTAGTAATTTCTCCAAAATACACACATACGCGCACAGTCACACACTCATAACCAAATCCCTGTGGAGCTCTACCTGGCAACGGCATATAAACAGGAATATTTTCCCCTTCCCCTTCGTCTCACACAAAACAACATGCATGCCTGATTCAACACCTTCACCGGCTGTCTCTATTTACATACGAAACATGAACAATCAAATAGCTAAAAATGTAACATCATGTGTGCTGCTAAACATCCATCCTGCTGTTGAGCAAAGCAGCACACACTGAGCACTGGGAGGAATGTGTTTGTGAGTACTGCACATTAATCAGCATAAATTAAGTCAGCTACCATCCCCAGCTATGATGAAACACACTTTTTAGTGTCTCTGGATCTTTTTTCCCCCCCTGACAATAATCCCTGTGTGGGTGACTCGGCTGGCTAGAGGTGCCTATCATGTGGCTGTGACGTCCTCAGTCTGACTCCAGACTGGGAACTTTGTCGTTTGAATCTCCCTCTGTCTATAAGCTACTAAAAAAAAAAAAAAAAAAGAAGCTAAAAATACTATTAAAAAATACCCTGAAGTGTGAGTAGTCACCCATAATCACAAGATTTGAGCGATGTCTGAAGGAATGAAAAACGGCAAAAAGTAGTTCACCCTCCAAGACTAAGTTAAGACTCTTGTGATTTAACTTTATCTGGATATTTGTGTTTGTTGAAGGTGAAGAAGCAGGAAAAAGTTGGACGGAGAAGAGGAGCATTATGTAAGCGTAAAGTGATCTGTCCCCACTGTGCACTACTAATGAGATATGCTACTAGAGTTGAGCAGAGTTATTTAATTTCACCCAAAGGAGAAACTGTATTCTCGCAGTTTTTCTCTTTAACTAAGCGTCTACAGCCATGCTAGCAGCTCCGTGAGGCTTTGAGCTATCAGCGTGTTCACAAAGGCAAGTCTAATATGAACAACTGAAGCTAACAATTCAATTTTTTTTCATTAAAGTATTGAACAAATTATAATTTCGACAGTATTATATAAAAAGGGAATGAAAATTTGCCCCGAGGTGGTCGTGAAAGGAATTTCATCACTATCCATCCAGGACACCGTCTGAGTGACATCACCTTCCACTGCTGAGAAACCACACAGTGCTTTCACCTCTCTATCATCTATCTATCACCTCCATCTGCTTCCCCCTTGAACAGCAAGAGCAAAAGCTCTTAATTAGATTTTAATAGGACTGAAATAACGCCTCAGAATAATATACCCCCAAAGTTTACGTATATTCATTGATTTAAGTCAGACTCGGCATGGGTTTGACAGCGCGAGGTGTGTGTTTCTGCATTGTAAAATTGCAGTGCCCGGTCCTCATTAGCATTTTAGCAGCAAGCCTGGCAGGGAGGCAGACTCACGAGATTGGCTAATGACAGAGATGAGATATTTTTCAGAGAGGGTGAGGGTGAAGGCTTCTTTTCCTTCGCAAACACAGGCTTATGCAACGTGCGTGAGCTCCATGTTTGCCACCCCTGCCCTCCGACCACACATGCTGAAAGTTAAAAGGGACACTGCGAGGAAATGTCAACTCAAGGCAATTAGTACAAATTACACAGACTGGAGCCGCACGGGAGCAATATTATCTATCCAGTATTTTCACTTATTAAAAAGATTCTTAGAAATGTTGTTTTTCCTCCAGTGGGTTGGCATTAAACCTTGATGACAGATCGCACAAACAGAAAATGTGCGACTATCCCATTAATCGGTGATAACCATTTCACGGTGCAATTAAATGAACATTTAGGAAATACACACTCTCATACCTCTTTCTCTGAATCTGCTGTTGAAAATGGGATGACAGGACAGACAACAGTGAGGGAGAAGATGGCTGAGGGAGAATGAGAGAGAACAGAAGGATAAGGAGGCAATGACTGTGGACAAAGCGAGCAGAGAAAACTGCAGAGTGAGCTCTGTAAACACTTTCAAGGCTGCATCCACTGGCACTGAGTGAGGTGTCCTTGCTGCAGCTTAAAAATGCTTTTAGATGATAAATTAAACCGAGTGAATTTCAGAACCAACGCTGGATGAAAGAAGCAACTGCTGGACATAATCAGAGTGAGTCACAGCTGTCTGCCAGGAGAGAGCATGAAACAACCGCTAATTCCCCCACCTGACCGAGACGTTTAAGTTTGTACCGCAGAGGACTGAGGGCTATTTGCACATGTCTCCAACGGCTGCTTTAACCTACTTGTACCAACAACTGGGTGGGTGGTTTTGAGGTTGCCATAAAGCACATTTGTCACAGTTATTTTAACATGTTCATCATTTAAAAATGTCTCTTTTACATGTAAAAACTGATGCGAGGAAATATGTTGATGCGCTTGAATGAACAGCTGCTGATTCACAAGACCGGCAACAGCCACTTGTGGTGAGTTCAAGGACAGAAAAAATAACTCGGAGGTGTGAACAACTTCACAAACTGTTCAGAAACAACCCAAGCTCCTGAGTGTTTGAATGGCCTCCTGAAGGACACTTTAACCACTGGCTCTTTGACAGACTGTGGCAGCTCCTTTCTATTCCTGGAAAGAGGGCAATTACACCGATGGACGAATGAGGGAAAAATGGAAGCAAAGAAAGGACTGTTTGTTCTGCTTGGAAATGGAAGTTGGAGTGGGAAAAAAAACAGTTTGGGTGGTTGGTTGATATTAGCACTGACGGAGCAGAAATGACTTCACTTACAGTAGACGCTACAGAAATAGACCCTGCAGGAGTAGATCCTTCCAGACTGTAGGAATGAAAAGCAGAGGGGGAACAAAATGTCAATCTATTTGCAGTTCTGTCCATTTCTCGATGAGTAGGAGGCTTCGGTTTGAAAAGAAGGAACCCACGTGTCCTTGTGTTACAATCGTGTTCATTTAAAAGGTGACCTTTAACAAATACGGAAAAAGAAATGAGTTGTGACATTCAATTAAACTCACGCCTCCACCTCCGACGGTAATCATAGCCACTTTAGATAAACAAACACGCGGATAGTTGAAGGGGTTGGTTGTTTATGAGCATCTATTTGGCCCAGAGATCCATATCATTTGCATAATTATGAACAGTAGATATTGTCGTCAAGGGAAACAGACTGGTGGGATGTGAGTGAGACAGAGATTTGCTGCAACACTGGTTATTATCATCTATGAGCAATGATTGTAGCAGAAAAAATCTCTTTAATCCAAATAAATTGTAAATTAACCCAAACGTTGCATTGAAAATTTGTTAACTATCATCACATTTCTTAATATGTTCAGACTTCAATAAACATCTGTTGTGTAGTTGATTAGAGCTCAGTGTTGAGAGGGAGGGGAGGGGAGGGGGGGTCATAAATTCGAGTAAATGAATCAGCAGTTTCTCGCTCGCGTGACATTTCGGTGCTCGCGACGTGGGCTAAACAATGAACAATATAAACTGTCTGAACCTAATCTGACCAAATGGCAGGAGGAAACGCAGAATGTAAACAGCCCAAATCCACTCGACATAACTCAGCCTACCCTCAAGCCAGAAAACCTGCTCCTGATTAAAACCGGGTAGATGCCAAGTTATAAAAGTGAGTACTGAAGCCTGCCACCAGACGTTAGGATTTTATTATTCAAGCTGCGAATTTTCCTAAGGTCATTTAATGTGTTAACCACCACAAACTACAAGACAGGCTCTGAAAGCAACTTATTAGCCTTTCTACATATCAGTCTAATGGCTATAACAGTGATTCCTATTCCCAGCTAATTAAAATGTCTCGGAGTTTTGTGTTTAACTGTGGTATCCTCGAGTGACTCTTCTTCGACAAATGATTGTGGGAAAATTAATTACTGACCAAACCGAAGCAATCACACATGTGAACAAGAGGGCAGCGTAGTCAAAGAGACACGGGAACCATTCCCTGATCCGCTGCTTTAAACCCACTTGTTATGTCATTAACTGGGGGGCAACTGCAGCGAGGCCTGTGCAGATAATTTGGCCCATGGGTGTCTTTACATAATATCAGCAGAATGTGTTGGCTGTGCATGTTAGAGACCCAGTATGCATTGTATTAAATCATTAATAACTAGCAGTGAGATATATTTCCCAGCCCCTCCGTTGCCTCATCTTCATGGGAAGACATATTTTTAATTCTAATCCCAATCTGTTACCTCCAGGCTCAACTTGAAAACATGTTAAAATGACTTATTGTGAGTTAGACACAGCCAGGCAGCCTGAAGAGACAATGTACAGTATGTACAGTACTGTAGTCAACTGTATGTCTTGTATTGTTGTCCCTGAGCTGTTTCTGGCACATTTACTGACAATATTCTTCAATATTACCTTTCTGCCTGAGTGGATTTACAATTTGTTAGATGCATAATGTTGCCGTGAAGCCACTTATGACTGACTTTGATACAGATCCACAACGACAAGCTGACACATTTCTTCTGGGAGAGCTGAGAACCACAAAATTCTCAGTATAGCACAGAACAAATTTAGATCTACAGAGACAGAGCGACCAAGTGGACGGGTGATGACAGGAATGGCACCGAGGGCGAGAGCACCGCCGAGGGCTGAGATGTATGCTGTCTCATAAACAGCTGCGGGCCCTGCTGATAGACGCAGCTCGGATAAATGGAGCCTTTTTCATTTAATGGCATAAAATCTTTGGGCGATGAAGGTCCGTCTTCGTCCACAAAGTGCAGGAGAATTGTTTGTATGCTGCTGTTCTGCCACTTTCCCATTTTTCTCTCACACATCATCTTGAGGTGGCAAGACAGTGTGAGTCATCCTTCACCACAGAGAATTTACCAAAAATCAATTTTCTTCTTCTTTTTTTTCCTCCTTCTTGGCGCTACATGGCGAATAAGCATGATCGATTCCACGGCTTTTGTCCTCGAGGCTCGCTTCTTCTTCCTTAAGTGTGCGCCATGTTTTTGCAATTTGTTTGAACGGTGTGGATGTTTGTTGATGCGCCTATAAATCTATATGTGTGTATCGATCGCAGGCACATATGAGCAGACACATTTACTGGTCCAGATGCATGTTCATGAACAGATGCATGAGCACACCTTAAGCACTGTATGTGTTTTAGTACAGAAGTCAGCTGTGTGGAGGTGGCTGCCAGTGACAGGATGATGTGTGTGTGTGTGTTTGTGTAACACTGTGTCTCAATGATTGCACCTTTGTGTGTGTGTGTGCATTGGGTGACAAATAGCTGACAGGCAGCGTGCCCTGCAGCAGGTGATGGGCGGGGGGT